>JAZGTJ010004706.1:0-29851 GCA_036877575.1 Botia almorhae
TGATCACCACCACCTGTGTCCCATTCCAATGGCCCTATATATGTCCCTATTCCACATCTCTTCACCGTCTGATCTACAGATTGCACCTCTCCATGCGACTGCCTGTTTCAACTACCTTATTGACTGTTCCACCGTTCTCCACGTTCCAGTTCCTGCGTTCCTCAGTTAAGCTTTCCTTGGTTGTTATTATTTGCCCCTTTCATTGTTTAATAAACTACTGTGTTAACTCCCCTCTGATCCGGGCTTTCTCTGTTCCTTGTTGTGTGTGACACAAACACTACAACAGTACTAACCGCATCCAGATTACTACAATCCGCTCCACTAAAGTTTAGCTCTGGGTCGGACAGCTGTCCAATAAAATCTCACTAGCCTATAAGAGTAAAGCACAGTTAAGCTCCGCCCACATTTAAGGTTTGTACCAGAATGTCAAACGTAAATTTGCATATATAAAACTAAATCTCTGTCTGTGCATTCATAAATGATGATTTGCAAAAAGGAATATTAGAAAACAATACGGTTTGTTTGAATTTATGGTTTTCATTTTCAAAATTGTTTTTCTTACATTACAAATTTATTTTTGTTCATATCTTAAAAGTTTGCATTTATTTTTAATGGCACAAAATAAATTTCATTAAACATGCGATCAGATGATCTTGCAGCATCGTCTGGCAGTTTTTTCGGGATCAATGGCATACTATGCATTGAAGCAGCTTCTACTTACTAGGTCACAAACTCATATTATGCATTACCACCATCTATTATTATGCCATGCATCTTGTGGCTTAACGGTTTACTGTGAAGAGATCATCTCCTGATTACATAAAGGAGTTCCAGAGTGGGATAAGGTGGGTCACACAGTCACTTGGCTGTTGCAGTGAAGTATAGTTTTAGTGGTTTTGGTATCTTTTGATAATGTATTTTGGTATTGCAATTATATTTCAATAGTTTTGTTTTTTGTCTGTAATTTTATAATCAGTGCGAGTGAATCCTAATTCTAATCCTAAATCACATTTTTTACCTTACATTGCTACATAAAGTTTTCTGAGGCAAAACGTTTGATTGCTTTTAAAATCAAGAACTGTCAGTTGAAGTGACATTATAGAGCTTTCATTCATAACACAGTCATACATTTGATAAGATGATAAAAGACACTAATCGCCTAATAGAAAGTGAGGAACATACTATAATAACAGACCTTATGATTGTCACAAAACAAATAAAAAGAAATACTTCATGAACACCACCTTTTAGCACCTGTCATGATTATGATCTACATCTCTAGAGATCCCTACATGTATTAAACTGACTGCACATTTATGCATATATTCATGTTTGTGTGTATAGTATATAGTACAAATAAAACAATAATCTTTGAAATCATAACTGTATTGCATTACATTGTTTTAAGTAGCAGTAGCTTCCCCAACACTGATAATAAGTCACTTTTTCACACATGCATGTTTTGATCAAGGAGACAATAGTAATAGCTCTTTTTTACTTGGCTTGAACCTACAACCTTTGGATTACCAGTTCAGATCACAGAATCAAATAAGATAAAAATTAAGCTAGTTGGAATCAATGGTTACGCAGGTCCATGATTAAATTATAGTAAGAGTTTTGTTTCAATAAGATGGTACAAACCAGATCGAATCCTTGGTCCGTTCTCTGTCCACTTTTCCATTTACATCCAGAATGATATCCATTTTCAAGTTGCCATCATTGTCGTGGGCAGAGAAGAAGTTTGTTACAACCCTGCTGGGGATCCCTAGACAACGCAAAACTAGGGAGCAAGGTAAGGGTAAACTAATTAACCATCACCATTTACTGATAATGGTATAGATCAATTACATATACATAAATTTCTTAGAGAGAGCATGTAAAGAAACAGGGGAAATGAGTTCTTACAGGTGTTGAAGACAGCAGCATAGACCCAGCACTGAGCATAGCAGACTGGCGTGCCCCTGCTGTTGGCATAATCCAGGAGGATCTCCACACTACCAGTCCAGGATGTTGGCGGAACACCGTACATATAATCTCCACTCCAGTTTCCCACCAACACACCATCATCATCCCGAGCATTTATCTTTTTATATCATGATGTCAATAGGTGTCAACAGATAAAACTCTTAAAAGGCTTGTCAAAGCCTAACACCACAGTGTCTTAATAAGGTTTCTAGCATTAAATAATTTTTCTGGGTCCACGCTGCACTGCATTTAGGTTGCTTCGAATTAAATATCTGTCAAATACATGAATATTCTCATTGAACCATATTTGCTGATTAATAATATGTTATGTAATAGTTACGTAAAAAAAAATATTTTGGAGCTCTCAGTTTTCATTGCAGACATGACTACCCCACGACCAACAAAGTGTCTTGTTTAGCAGAAAATGCTGGTTGCATTCAGTATTTGATTATCTTACCATGGCAGAAGCTACTCGAGTAACTTTGATAACATCTCCACGATTGGATAGCGGCATTTCTGCTTTATCCATAATGAACAAACAGGCATCCAGTACACCATATTCGAACTAAAAGTGACAAAAAAAGAATCTATCAACCTATAAAAATGCAATATTTTTTCCAGTCATAAAAAAATATTTTTTGACTTTGTTTTTATAAAGGCTAAAGAGGTCGAATATTTGGTTTCATAAGTTCATTTGCAAGAAAAAATATTTAAAAAAAATATTGACAAAGCATTACTAAAGGATTACTTATATTCTGCAATATTATATCAGCAATTAGTTCATTTAATTAATTGCCTGTTGCTTACAAAATAAATATAAGTAATAATGCACACAATAAACAACGTGATAACTGTGTGTATAAAAGAAAACACATTAAAGCCAAAAATACATATAGAATTGAATATCTTCACCTTTAAAGACATCAACATGTGTCTTTGTTTGCTGACCAAATGGCAGTTTGGTTTCTCATACCTGTCCAAAGTTCCAGGCACGCTCAGACACATCATCATATGCTCCATGGTAGATGATCCCAAGCTCATTCATAACACACTCCTCCCGCTCCTCCTCATCATCCAAGAACACAGGATCAGCTTTGAGAGAAATCAGTTAGGTGTCATAGCTTAAAACTTTGGGCTTTAAACAAATATAATCTGCATAGGTCTGCTGCGATTTAATATCTTTAAAAAGTTTCTGACTACAAAAAAACTGCCATTACTTAAACCTTCAAGTTGATGACTTCTTTTACTTGACCATTGTAAAGTAGCGTACAAAGAAATGACAGAGGTGCAAGTATTTTGCAATCATCAATAGTAGATACATGTAGATCTGTTTGCCATATAAACCAGAAGTTCAAGAAAAGAAAGAATAAAAAAGGGCAACTGTAAAATAGGTTAACATATCAAAATTACATTGATTACAGCAATGCAGGTCAAATGCTTTACTTAATTATCCACAGTTGTCTTAGAAATAATTAGCCATAACTTCAGACCTGGTGACCATGGGTTGAAGAGGATATAGACATCTGTGCTGGGGTCCCTCCTTGTCCTACGGATACCATAGGGGGTCACCACACCAATAAATATCATGTACCTTCCCACAATGCACTCTGGTGATGGTGTGATGCCCATGATGACAACGTTGTCATTGCTCTCTATGACCCGACCTTGCCAAATACTCTGTCGTTCCACAGTGGGGAAGACAGGAATGTAGGTACCCTTGCTGTACTGAGGACTAGGCCCTAGTGGACACAATAACAAATCTAATTTTAACATTTAATGTTTAGAGCTTAGAGGCCATTCATGGTACACCCTATGTGTACAGCTGTACAAGTTGCTGGTACTACTATATGCATAAAGTGGTTTATTTTGACTTCCTTGTTAGGAATATATAAATACTGTATATTCAGTTAAATAATGTGGTTAGTGTCCTTAAATTCATTAATACCATTGTGCAGATGTGCAGATAACTGTTTGTGGAAAATAATAGCAGAAAATGGGAAGTGCTGACGGAACTTTTGGTAATGAAAGAAGTATGCCAAGGAGAAGAGAAAGTGATGATAATGCTGTGAAGTTGCAAAAGGCCGGTGTCTCTTGTGCAATTTTTTTGTCAAATACATACTAAAAATGTACATTGCTAAGCGAATGATCTCTTAAAATAATTTTCTTATATTGCAAAAAAAGGGAAGCTAATAATTTATGCAGAATGAAGCCATCCGCAATCATGCTTCAACCATTGAGAACGAGCATTTTCTATATGATCTGAGAGATTTACCCATTTTTTAACCCATGTTTTAAAAAAATCTGACTGTTACATCAAAGCCCATGATTTTGTAGTTTTTGAGTGGTAATCATGTATGTTTCTTGTCAGACCACTGTCTTCACTCATTTGTGGTGCACACCAAACAGAATAATCTGTTTGAAGACCGCTTACCTATGACAAACTCAACAGCAAACTTGTCTTCAGCTGGTTTGTAGGGTCGATCAAAGGTGATCTTGATCTGGAATTCCTGAGCCCGACGTACAATGAGGAAGTCACTGGAATACAGGTGGGTGTGATGCCTCTGTTTATTTGTCTCTTGAGGATGTTTGAGCACATTAACATCCCAGATATCAAGAAACTCTGTAGGACAAAGTATTGATTTTCAAAGTAGTGCAATTCACTAAAACACTAGAATTATGAAAAACCCTTGCCAGTAAAGAACTCTCAAAGCAGTAAAATAATCTACATAAACAGTGACCCTATCTTTCATCCCTTTATCTCTGAGGTTTGTAGGAAGGAAGCTGATGCAGGAAGTATTGTTATTAAAAGCAAGAACACTCTTTTGCCTGTGATAAATGTTATCACTGCCTTTAGACAGGAGATCTTTGTTATCTGGTGCTAACAGTAATTTTAGAGGAAATTGTCTTGAGTAATCATTATCCTTCTTCTGTTTTTTCAGTTAAAAGATTAATCTGGATGGACCCAATAAGCAAATATTTTGGTAAACAAAAACTTCTTACATTCTTCATTTTGCTAACATGCACATTATGCTTAAATATTAAATTATACTTAAATTAAAATTTAAAAATCATTGTCCACTCAAATTATAAATCATTATTATACACTTACCAAATCGGGTTAAGGTGACCACTGATCCTTTATGTACTTGCTCAAGAGCTGATTTTTGTTTATTTTTGTTTTTTTTTATCTACAGCCCTGGTACACAGGGTTGTAGATAAAAAATCTATAATTTTTTTTAATTCAGAACTTAAAATATCTATAGCAAAAATATCAGTGTCTCTTCTGTGAATGATACATAAACATGTGTGCACAATCCTATATACACACACAAACATCTAACCGTTGAGTGGTGGGCGCCCTCTGGGAAGTAACATAAAGGGCTCAAATTCCTCCACTTTCCCCTCTGCTTTATTAGAGCTGGCTTTTGGTCCTGTACTGCGTCCACGGTGGGACACCCTCTTAGGGCGCACAGCTGGTGTGGCAGCAGGGTTCTCTCGAGTCTCTTGATCTCCCATGGCAGGTACTGGTTCTAGATGATTGAAACACTAGACTAAGAATATAGGCATAACCAGCATTTTCGGGACAGCCATATTTTAACATAATTCGTTTGTTTATTTTACCTTTTCATTTGTTTACATTTTGTCCCTTCATTTTTATGTACATTGAGTATAAAAGTCATAAAGCCAAACTAAATATGAAGTGTTTTATTGCAAAGGTTTTATTGTTTATTGCTGCGTTTTGGACAGGTAAAGTTTGGACAGTAAAACATATAAGTTATAACCTATAAATGCAAGACTTGAATGAATATGTAACCAATCTTTGCAGCTTTTATCTGAGTCACGCCCAGGCTCTAACCCATATAAAATGTCAAATGTAAAAAAAAAGAAAATTTAAATTGTATAATATATTAATGTGAAAACCAGAGGGTTGTTTTCATTATAAACTAGAACATAAACGTAGGACTGAATATATCATGTAAACATTTAAACCCCTTTTTCCCTTTTTCTGGAAATGAGTTCAAAATAAAATGACCTGATATAACACAGTTCACATCCATTTAACTATTCCTGTATTGAGAGTGAAAAAATATTGTTTTGTTATATGTTATATAACTGCAGATTTTATACATGCAATATAATATATAAATTATGTCACCACAGTCACACCAACATCGGATTACATTCCGATTACATTAAAAGCATCTACAAAAATAAAGTGTTACATTTGGGTAAACCCCACTGGTGAGTAATGCCACAAAACAGTTTCTGTTTTTTTTTTGGCCATTTATAAACACATACCCACTGCTGTTTACACAAATTCCACACTCAGTCTTGGCAAAATGAGCCTAGACTGGGTGGAAAAATGTATTACAGCTGATTTTTAACAGATGTTTGTTAGGATTTTTGTTCTGGGGTTTAGGATGTAGATATAAAACAGATGTTAAATGATGTTTTGAAAACTTTACACAAAATTAGTTATGCATGCAAAACAGGATTATTTTATATTTGAATTTGCTAATAAAAACACAAATCTGCACTAAAAGCCACACAATAAATCCACAATAAGTTAAATAAATGGTTAAAGACTATTAAAAAGCAACACCATTAAAGTACTAAACATGAAATAATAAAAACAAATGTTGGTAACACTTTACAAAAAAGTTGTATTTGATAACGTTAATAAATGTATTAGCACGTTTATTAATCTTTGTTACTGTTAATTAATGGCAATACAATTGTGCATTTTAGTTAAGTAAACCCTATTTTAAAGTGTTATCAAAATACTTCTAATTAAATGTTTTTCATTTGCTATTATCTCGGTTAAATTTTTCCTCAGAGAAAGTTTCTCAAATAAAATATTATTTATGTGATGGTGCACTAACCTGGTTTATTTTTAGATAGAAAAACTTCACCCGTCTGCAAAGACTGGAACCTGGAGTCTAACAGCACTTCAGGACAATTTTCTTCAGTGCTCACATATATATGAGGCAGGAAAAAATAGTGTGTGTAGTATCACACATGTGAAGCCTAATGGTGGGAGTGTCTGTATATGTAAATTAGAATGACATTATAAAAGCAGATGGGCATGTCCACCAAATGCAACTGTCATCAGTGCATGCTTGGGTGTGTATGTGTGAGATTAGAGTGGAAGTGCAAAGTAGTAATGCGTTTGTGTAAAAGCGTGTGCGTATGTGGCTAACAAAAATCTGAAAAAAGTGTGAAATGCATCACATTAATTCTTTCTTTCTGGATAGGCAAGTGCTTAGAAAATCAGCTTTCCTATTAAAAAGACCAGCATTAATTTGCATGCTGATCCATGCTAGTTTGTGGTGGTAAGGAATATTTTGGTGCTGTCCTATTGGTTTACTGGCATAGCTATATGATTCTACAACAACTGTGAAGTTGGTCAACTAACATAGTTGTCTAGGGAAGTCTTGCTGTTTATGCCATTTTAGATGCCTGGTGAGCAAAACTCCACGAGACAATCACCAAAAAATATTGTAAAATATATTTGCAATTAATTATTGTAAAGCACAAACCCAAAACACAAAGTGATTTAAAAGTTTAATGTTTTAACACAACATGCAGTTAGGAATTACAGAAAAGTCTTTCAGTGCAAAAACAAAAATCCCTTTTTTCATAAGCATCTTTGTCTTGCACCGACACTACCCCAATGTGATATTAAGACATATTTTCAAATAATGTATACTAAAATTATTATATTTTTTCTTGTTCCATTAGGAAATTCTTAACTTCTACATCTCCTGAAACCGAATGTATTAATTTGTTACAGTGTTGTTTTTGTACTCTTGTTTGGGTCCTCTGGGCAGTTTGAGTCATTGCCACAGGGATCTTATATATGGAAATAATTTTTCCAAACTTTTAAAGAGGAAAATGCTGTTCAGACCCCTCACATGCTTTGGGAGAATGTGAGTCACAGGCATGAGTTCACCTAGATTGCACAGCAGCACTGGAGAACATAGAACTTTCTTTTACCATGAGCTTTGCTACAGAATGTGTAATGCTATAATACAATATAAGTGCTTTTAATACTGTAGCAATATAACCTAAGCAGGTTGCATCATGTTATTTTGGAACACTGGGTGTATGCAGTTTACAGCTTATGAATGTGCTTTTCATGAAACACCTGTGGTCATCAGAAAGCTGGATATAGACATGTGACAGTGGTTTACTTAAATAAGATTTTTTGGCCAAAACTAGCAGGTCATATTATTTGCAGTGAAAATGAACAGAGTGTGACTGAAAGTTTGTGAATAGAGAGGTTTTATAAATTCAACATGAAATCAAATTGGAGCCTTAAAATTATGTATAGAAGTTATGGTTCATCAAAGCATATTAATCCAAAAAATAATTGTCAGAAGACGTGAAAACCAATGAGATTTTGAAGTATGGCAGCCAATAACTTTGAAATGTTTTGGTTCTCTTGGGTAGTTGAGTATGACTAGTTGTTATAGATCTTCTGAAGAAAAATTATACGTTTGTGAAAGAAAATGACATAT
Source organism: Botia almorhae (assembly GCA_036877575.1). Taxonomy (NCBI): domain Eukaryota; kingdom Metazoa; phylum Chordata; class Actinopteri; order Cypriniformes; family Botiidae; genus Botia; species Botia almorhae. The sequence continues at coordinate 8,487 of JAZGTJ010004706.1, forward strand.
TTTTGCTTGTTATGCAATCTATACGCCACATATCCATGTAAACAAACTGAACAGAGTGCTAAATATGAATGAATCTTAATCTCATTGGTTTTCGCGTGTCTTGTGATTAAACATGCATATGACAACTAGCCACAAGACCTGATGACCAATAAATTCAAAGTTATTAACATGCCGCCATATTTGAACTTAGTGCTCTGATCTGTTTGTTTATATGGATACATAATGTATTGATCACTTAATAAGCTCAAAATGTAACTGTTTTATTTCACAAATGTACAAAAAGACATTTATTAGTCAACTGAAGTTATATTGATTACTTTTATAATAAATAAACTCCACTTTTTGGAGATTCAAAACTCAGGCACTATTCAATGTCATTGCAAAGTTGGAAAGAGCCAGGATATTGTTTAATGTAACTCAGGTTGTTTTCTTTTGAAAGAAGAAAGTCCTATACACCCAGAATGTATTAAGGATGAGTAAATTTTATAATAAATTTCAGTTTTGGGTGAACTGTTCCTTTAACCAATAGCAAGAGAGTTCTTTAGTCATTATTTAATCTGGTAACCCTTTGCAAGTGATTGTAGCCATTTGATATTAATTAATTTTCATATAACAGATATAAAGGAAATAATGATCGATTTGAAAAAGTATTACCTATGACCTAAGGTGAACTGGACCTTCAACCTCTGGTCCTCCTTAATCACCTTCAAACTCACATTCAGACTCCATTCTGCTATGAAACACCCACTATTTTAAATCAAGCCCCATTTCTGTCATTGACTATAATGTCATATGGAAATAAGGAAATACAATTGAATGGGAATGACAGGCCATGGTTATTTAAAGCAGCAAATAAATCAACAATAATATAATCTGAGATGAAAGTAAAAAGCCAAAGATCTTTTTAAGTCATTTTATTTCATGGGAAGACAAGTTTGCATTTGATATAAAAAACAATTCTTATCACCAATACAATAATGAAGTTAGTGCCTACATAAAATTGTGACATTTTACATTCAAATTTCTGACCACAGAGCTCCCTTCTGATTTCCGCTATACCCATGCACAAAAGATACTTCCTGTGTGAGGTACAGAAAACCACAGGTTGGTCATGTGACCAAACTTCCACATTCAGAATTGTGCTCTGTTCTATCGTTGTTCTGTGCATTAGTAGGAAGTGAGCAGATACATTTGAAAGTTACTGGAGGGTTAAATTATGATGTTGTGAAAAATATAATTGAAAGAAACAAAACTAAAAGCAGAACAAACTGGGAACCAAAGGTCAAAGATGGAAACAGAGAGAGAAAACCCTTCATTCTCTGGTAAGCAATTATGATTGTAAATGAACCACTATCTTGCAGATGGATGACAGCAACTGTGTACATACCGTACATACATAAGAAGTAGGGCCAATTGACTGAAATAAGTTTCTTTCATTACAAAGGTAAAATTATATTTTAAAAACATTTTTCAAATAAATTATTTGTTATTCTAAAATGTGAAAATAAGAAGAATTAAGTAAATAAGAATGACTAAGGCCATGTTTACACTGCAAGTCTTAATGCTCGATCCGATCTTAAGTACATATTCGAATTTTTGTCCCGCCTGTTTACACTTACGCCTCGTATCCAAAATGCAAAATGCATGTTCAAAAGTCGCCAAAAATACACCCAACAGCAATAAATTCGACAAAAAAGTGAACACGTTTTTTAAAATTCTGCCAACTTAATGCTCTTTAATGGCTTTAATGCTCTTTATTTTGTGCTGGCATTGCAGCCAGGTCCTGTACATGTGTAAATGTGAAGAAGTTTAATGCAATCTGTCGTGGAACGGTGACTTTATAGCCAAGGTGAATCAAATATGTATGTTTAGAGGCAGGTCGTGTATTTGATTTAAATCCACATTTGAAGGTGGGTCAGATCGGATAGGAAAAAAACGCATCTTGTGCAGATTTTTGTGTTAACACACATGCAACAAATTCTAAGACTGAAGTAGCTCCATGGTGACATAGTCCATAAGAATTTGCTTTTAGTTGTGTGTAGATGTTATCCTCAAACTTATGATCCAGATTTGGTGCTAATCAGTCTTGAAGACTTTGTTCCTCTTTCAGTCCTGTGTGAGAGGGCTTCAATTGAATGGTGTTGCACCTTTTGTAGATATGCAAGCTTCCATTGAATACTTAGCTTCCATTCCTCCACAAGAATAGGCACTGAAGGGGGAGAAGACTTTTATCCCTCTTTGGGGCAGGACACAGGATGTGAGGCAACAGGGCTCCTGTGATTGAAGCATATAGCATAACAAACAGCAAAAGCATGCACATGGCATTTGTCATTGGTCTTTGAAGTGATCAGATTAAACTGATAATTGGCTTTAAGATCTTATCTAATAATTCAGGACATGGTCAAGGTGAGAACAAAACGAATCTTTTACACTCTTTTTGGAAACAGCTAAATACATTTGAACAAACTTGTTGGTTATAACACCACCCATGTCAGTAGGACCAATAGCAAATTATTCATTGTAACTAAAGATTCTAAAGAAAGATTCATTGTGATTAATGCCAAAGAACAATCATTGTTGTAAACAAAATTAACAAAATGGAGATAAATTTAAAAAATGATTTAAATCATTTAAAACATAGTTCAAACAAAGAGCAAATAATATGCCAAATAAAAAAAGTTCTGTTCATCCTTTCTCTAGTAACATAATACAAAATCCACTTGTAAATGTAGCTTGTAGACTCGGCTTATTGGTTATTAGGACAAAATGTTTAATACTCTCATCGCTTGTAAGTTGCTTTGAATAAAAGCGTCTGCTAAATGAATGAATGTAAATGTAAATAAATGTAAAATAATATGCCAATAAAATAAAAAAATAGTACATAGAAAATAACTTACAGTTTAATTTGTGGATGCAGATGATTAAACAAATCAAAAAATTCAAAAGAAAACCAAAACAAATAATTAACATCAGATAGTTTTAAATAATAATGAGTGTTGTAGGGAGGCAATGTGTGAATTTAACCCTGCTCCAAAGGTAAGAAAGTTAAATTTGGCCCTGTTGCTGCAACAGGGAGATAGTATGGTAATACGAGTGTGGGGGTGTTTCGTGTTAGGGAAAAAGCTACTGAATCCTGTTGTGAGAAAGGCATTTTCATTGTTAGGGTGTTGTCACACTAGGCACTCTGAACTATGCCTGAGCGCATTTGACCTCCAAAGCCTGGTTGGTTTGACCCCAACTGTGCCTGGGCATGGTGATGAGGTGGGCCAGCACACAGTTTGATTGGGCTTGGGCGTGGTTTGCATGTAGTGTGATTGCTAATTATGCCAGAGCCTGTAACAGCTACTCATCATTACGACAAAAACACCTTCTATTACTACTTAGTATTTACTACTATTTACTACTTACTACTTCTATTCTATTACTACTTAGTACATTTATCAATTAATTTTATTAACTGTAGTATATTTAGGTCTATAAAAGGTCTGGTTCTTACCTTATTAATGAACAGGAATTGTAGTGTACTGTCTCCCTAATAATCTTATGATATGTACTGTATAATCAAGAGAAAAATCGCTATGCGGCATAAATGATAAATCTGTTAGGTAGTGTGTTAGCGAAATACTTTTTTAAAACAAAAAGTTGCACTGTTAATGATGTAAGCGTGCTCTGGCGCCGGGAAAATCACACTCAGGCATAGTGCCTAGTGTGAGTGCACCCTTAATGTAATTTTGTAAAAACTATTTCTACACAAGACAACTGGTCTAGGATGCTTGGATGCATGGAGCAACTACCTGAGTGTTAGTTATTTACAGCGGAAACAGTTGTGTCTTAAAAAATAAACTATTAATCTCTTTGTACATGTAGTATCACAAACAACTATCATTCTGTTTGTTCTATGGAAACATTGTGTTTAGCACAATTACAAATCAGAAAATGAAAACAGGATCATTGAAGCCCAATGACCAATGACCATAATTTATGTAATTGTTTTCCCTGTGATCTGTTGCCCCAGCAATATGTTTAAACATTCTGTTTTACTCTCCAATTCGTTGAAAGATTCCCTGCTATATCATACTTTTTAGCTCATCCTGTACTTCAAATATAGGGATCCAATCTCTGTTTGGAGACAGCCTTCCCCCTCTGCTGTCCTCCAAATAAAACAAAAAGCTGGTCAGGGCAGGACTCTCTTTAGTCCTGCCAGGGCCATGAGGGAACGGATTGTGGTCAAGGAGGGTTTAATGTAGCACCTCTAAGGAAACTAATAATCAGGTTGTGCTGTCAGAAAGATTTCCCTTCAATCACTTTGTGATGGGTGGCGATAGTCACCACATACACCTTGAGGATTGAGGGGAACAAGTAGCTATCCAACCTCTCCTGCAGGAAGGACAATACAGTCCTGGTCGGGCATGTCTGTGGGTCCTCTGCTTGGGAGGCACACCAGGACACAAAAAGATGCCATTTCAGGGCATATGGCAGCCTAATCAAAAGGGCTCTAGCCTGACTGATAGTAAAAGTTGGCTAAATCTTCCATGTCCTGACCAGAGGGACAGACATGGAGGTTCCAGAGGTTCGGCCTAGGGTGCCATTCCATGACCTTCCTCTGTAATAGGAGGTCCTCTGACAGAGTAATTTGTTCAGGGTTGAGCCGATGGTCAGGAGCATCAGAATCAAGTCTGGTTGGACCAATAGGGTACAACCAATAAGACTTTATGCTACTCCTCCCTTTTCCAGGGGAAAAGCATACTTGAGGAGATCCCATGGCCAGCTGTTCACCAGGGCATCCATGCTGAGGGGAGCTTTGGACAGGTGTACCAAAGTGGGCAGTGAAAGGTTTCCAAGAGGCAAACAGGTCCACCTGCACCTCATCAACATTCTCTCATATTAGCTGAACTGCACTGGTGTGGAGCCTCCTCTGAAATCTAAAGTTGTGCTGACTGAAGAGGAGGAGGAGGCGATGAGCAGGCTGCGATATGCGCCATGAGCATATGCCACCTTGATGATTTATGTACACCATTGCGGACAAGCTGTCTGACTGGACCAGCACATGCTTGCCAAGAAGTAGGGAAGAAACTCAGGTAAATAAAGAGAGCTCAGGTAATAAAGAAGAGCATAAAACGGCAGAATCCAAGAGCAGAGCTCAAGGTAAAGCACCCAGACAAGAGAGGAGCACAAAGAAAAAGAGACAGAGCATATTTTGCATTAGCTTTGGGGCCTTTCCTTGACCATGTGCCTTAAACCAACCTAACACAATCAAAGCGACCAATCAGAAGACCATGTGTAACCCCCACTGTACTGGACAAATGGCAGACCCCCTGCATACAATACAAGCATCTTGGTCAATGTATTTTGGTCTTTGTCAGCTCATCTGTGGGCTTATAAATGCAAAGGGTCCCTTTAGGCAAGGAGATGGGATTGTGACACAACAATAAAATCCATTTAATATTCAAGCCTACAGCATGATATATAAGGTTACTGTAGTTGTCCAAATACTGTTCTGTGGCACTGTAGAACTTCAGGCCTCACTTGAAAGTATGATTAAAACTCATCTCATTGGTCCATCTCAATCATAAGATATTTTAACATTTACATTGAAGATTTGGAGAAAACAATCTGTGCATAAGATACAACTAACCAAATCTGCAAAGGTCCAGAAATGTATTAAAGCATTTAAAGCAAGTTTTCTCTCTCTCTTACAGATCAGAGACAGCAGACAGCTAAAGCCACTGAAGAAAAACTCAGTCCTCATTCTGAACTACGATTGGTTTTACTAGGCCGCAAAGGAGCTGGGAAAAGCTCTGCAGGCAATACAATTCTAGGCATGCCGGGGGGGTTTGAGACAGGTAAACCAACTGAGGAGTGTGTAAAGAGACGTGCTGAAGTAGCAGGAAGGCGTGTTACAGTTGTGGACACACCTGGCTGGGAATGGTACTACCCGGTGAACGGAACTCCCGGATGGGTAAGAAGAGAGACAATGCGAAGTATGTCTCTCTGTCCACCAGGACCTCATGCTATACTTCTAGTAGTTAGATCTTGTACCTCGGTGACAGCAGACTACCATCGGCAAATTGCGGAGTACCTGGAACTTTTGGGCACAGCAGTATGGGATCACACATTGGTGCTGTTCACACGAGGGGAAGAACTGGGCTCCATTCCTATTGAAGAGAGAATTAAAAATGGTGGCAAGGCTTTCCAAAGTCTTTTGCAAAGGTGTGGAAACAGGTTCCATGTTCTGGAGAATAAACGACGTGTTGATGATGGAACTCAGGTGAAGGAACTAATGAGGAAGATGGACAAACTGGTTAAAGAGAGAGGAGGGAGATATTATGAGATAGACCTTCTTCATATGGAACTAGAGACTGAAGGTAAAAGGAGGGCACGAGAAAGAAGGAAGAAACAAAGGCTGATGGAGGCGCAGACTCAAAGAGGAACCATCAGATCAGTTTTGATGAGTGAGTAGATTTTATTTACCACAGGTGGTTGACGTCATATTTATATTGCAAAAAACACGATTACTATGAACTGTTTATAGAACAGTTACATGATGTTTTAAACATTCCAGTTGTGTTATACAGAAAAAACAATTGCGTGCTATAACATTACAAGTAACAAAGGTGATGTGACATTAGTGATTTGGCATATTCTTTCAACTGGGCCTTTCTTGTTCATAGTAAACAAAGTTGACACCTGTGCTTTTGGTTTTTTGCTACTATTATCATATTATCTATACTGCTATATCACATATCATCTAAACATGTAATGTAAATGTATAACTTGTGTTTACTTGTGTTATTCAACTGAGAAGATGTTTGTTGACAAGATATATTGTAAATTTTTTCTTTAGATGACAATGCTCAAATTGAAGATTTGGATGAGAAAAATCTTTTCTGCAGGGGCTCACGGCACCTTCCAGAGCTGAGAGTGGTTCTAGTGGGAGAGAGGGAGACTGGGAAAAGCTCGGCTGGGAATGCCATTCTCGGAGGACCAAGGAACTTTAAAAGTGGAGAGGCCACAGAGGAATGCTCAAGACAGCAGGCAGAGATTTCTAATAGGCTGGTCACTGTGGTAGATGTGCCAGGATGGGAGGGCGGACCTGAGGGAATAACTCCAGAAAGAGTAAAGCGAGAGATTGGACTGAGTGTGACCCTTTGTCCTCCAGGACCTCATGCCTTTCTTCTGACATTAAGAGTGGATGCTCTCGTACAAGCTCCAGCAGTCCGGGAGCACCTCGAGCTTCTGGGGCAGACAGTTTGGAGACATACGCTTCTTCTCTTCACAAGAGGTGACCAACTACGTGAGGGAGTCACTATTGAGCAGCACATCCAAGGAGGAGGCAAGGATCTTCACTGGTTGATGGATAAATGTTCAAATAGGTTCCATGTCATTAGCAGCAACTCTTGTTTAGCAGGTCGAAATTCCACAGTACAGACAACTGAACTTCTTGAAAAAATTGAAAAAATGGTAGCAGGGAATCGATGTGAGGCCTTCTCTCCACTTGTACATGAGATTCAAGAGTTAGGAAGACATAAGAATGAGAAGTTTCAACTGAAGGTTAAGGAGTTTAATGAGAAGCTTCAACGCCAGGAAGAGGAACTAAAAAAGATGAAGGAGAGAGAGGTCAGAAGCATTCGCTGGTTTTTCGAAAAACGTAAAAAAGATAAAGTACAATCCCCTGACAAGACAGGGAGAGAGGAGGTGCCATACAGAGGTGAGGATGACAGACAAAGTGTGATGGGCGAGCTTGAGGAAAGGATGGCATGGCTAACAGAAGACAGGGAGAGAGAGATACAAGAGCTGACTACAGAAATTAGCAGAATTGTGGCAGTTCTGCATCAAGAACATAAAGAAAAAAAACAATTAGAAATGAGGTTAGAGGAAAGAGATATAGAGAGGGATGAACTTAAAGAAAAAGTAGATGAACTTCAAATTAAACTTCTAGAACTGGAGCATGTATGTGTTGTGAAAGATCAAGAAAGAAAGGAGAAAGAGGCAGAATTTCAAGGTGCTCACCAAAATGTGGTAAATACATTAAGAAACAAATTGATAGATGCAGAAAAAGAGAATGAAAGGACAAGAAGAAAAGCTGAAGAAACTCAAAAAGAAATTGATGTATTACAGCAAAGGTATGAGGATGAGGGCAGACAAAACAAGCAAGAGATGAAAAGCACACTGAAAGAAAAGGACAATAAAATAGAAAGTATTCTCAAAGAAACTGAAAAAAATTATGAAGAAATTGACAAACTAAGAGAAATGATAGAGATGATCACTAAAGAGATGGAACAGCTACAGATGTCATACCAAGAGCAAGTGAAAATGACGGAAACTGAGAAAAAAATGCATGGAAACGTCATAGAGAAATACAACACACTTATAGATAAACTTGTTGGGAAAGATGAAGAAATATTTGCCATACGGCAAGAGCAAGAGCAAATTAAGAAAGAGAAAGAGAAAGAGCTGCATCGAAACGTTGAAATTCAAGAAAAATTACAACAAAAAGAAGAGGAAATAAATAAATTAAAACAAAAACATCTGGAGAATAACAAAGAAATAGACATATTGAGACAAAACATTAAGGAGAAACATAAAGACATAGAAAACCTGAAAGACATTGTCCAGGTTAAAGATGAAGAAAGTACATCTAAACTTAAACATTTACATGAAGAATTTAAGGCAAAAGATGACAAAATACAGCAATTTAAACAAAGGGACATGGAGAAGGACAGAGAAATTGATATACTTATGCAAAAACATTTTGACAAACAGAGTGACATAGAAAAGTTAAAAGACATCATTCAGGCAAATACTGAAAAAAGTGCAGCTCAACTAACACATTTGAAGGAAGAGCTGATAACAAAAGAAGAGGAAATAACCAAACTAAGACAGACAGACCTGCAGAAAGACAAACAAATAGATATACTGAGACAAAACATCAATGAAAAACAAAGAGACATTGAAAGGGTGAAAGACACTGTCCAGGCAAATGCAAAAGAAAGTGCAGCTAAACTAAAATATCTACAGAATGAATTCAAGGTAAAAGAAGATGAAATAGACAAATTAAAACACAGAGATTTGGAGAAGAACAGAGAAGTGAACACACTGCGGCAAAACCTACAAGAACAACAGAAAGCTATAGAACAGTTAAAGGACAACATTAAGACAAATACTGAAAAAGATGCTGCCCAATTAAAACATTTAGAGGAAGAGTTTAAAGTAAAGATGGATGCCTATAGACAAAAAAATAAGATGATGGAAGAGGAGCTAGAAAGAATCAAGAATCAGTATGAGAAAAATGTCAGACAAACAAGAGAGGAGACAAGACTGGCAAGTGAGATGAAAAAAAAAATTAATCAGTTAAAGCAACAACACACGGACACCGAAAGAAGCTTGGAGGAGCTGAGACACAAAAACAAAGAACAACAAGAAAGAAACAGCATTCTAAAAAATATGAACATGGAACTGGAGAAACTCTGTGAAGAGCTGAACTTTAAGTGTGAGAATTATGAAAAAGTGCTGCAAGCTCAAAGAGAGACAGAGGAGAGAAGAGAAGATGTAATGAAAGAGCTAAAACAAGAGATAGATGAGTTAAAACAGGTTCTGGAGGGATTTAAAGAGAAGGAGAAAGAGAAAGAGAGGGAGATGAAAGAGATGAAGGTGCATTATGAGAATAAATTGATGGAACAAACAGAACAGGACATTCAAGCATTAGGAAGAGAACAGAAACTTGACAAAAGAGAGAAGGAGATCAAAAACAGAGAAGACAATGTGGCAGATCGTTTGAAGGAACTAGAACAAAACAAACAGGATCTGGTAAAAAGAGAGGATGAAATTAATAGGAGAGAAAAGGAACTTACAGATGAGAAGCAGGATTTGGACAAAAGAATATACAGGATTAGGGATAAGGAGGAAAAACTGGAAAATGAGTGTACTAACAACAAACATTTGACATTGAATCTGGAGGGAATGAAAGAGGAGTCTGAGAAAAGACACCATGAGCTTATGGATTGGGAGGAAAAGTTAAAAATGAAAGAGCAACAGATAAAATGTGAAAAAGAAAGGCTAGAGGTTGTCTGGACACAAATGGAGACCCGGCAAAAGGAAATGAGAGATCTGTCTAAGAAGCATGAGAAAAATTTGGAATACCTGAGACAACAGTTAGAGAAGAGAGAACAAGAACTGCTAGAAACTAAGACAAGTTTTGTAAAAAAACAACAAGAGGAAAAATCTTGGGAGTTGCTCAGAGTACATTTGGAAATAAGAGAAAATGAACTTAATAAACGAGCACAGCAGCTCACTGATACAGAACAGATGTGGGAAGTAAAGATCCGTGAGTTTTCAAACAGCTCACAAGAACTTGAAAATAGCACACATGATGTAGAGAAAAGGCAAGCTGAGCTGAGTAATAAGGAATATGATCTTCTACAAAAAATAAATGGATTGCAAAGAAAAGAGCAAGAACTTGTTCAGAGAGAGCAGGATCTTTCAGTCAAAAACAAAATGCTTACAGAGCAAAATCAAGATGTGGAACAACGAGAAAAAGAATTACTTCAGAACATTAAGGAGGTATTAGGAAATGAGCAAGAGCTGAAAAAAAGGGAAGAAGCACTTTGCCAAAGAGAGCACAAACTGAGAAGTCAAGAAATCTATTTGGAGAAAAGACAGCAAGTTATGCAAAATATGGAGGAACAGTTGCAAAGCATGAGACAACAGAATGAGAACATGTTACACAACCTCAAAAAACAGCAGGATGTTTTAAAAAACAAAGAACACTGTTTGGATACCAATGAAACAGAATTGCGCCACCTGGAAACTCAGCTCAATGTCCGATGTGATAGCATAACTACAAAAGAGCAATTTCTGCAAAACCGAGAATTAGATATAAATAAGAAAGAAAGCGATTTTGAAAGCAAAACAAAAAGGCTGGAAGTTCTACAAAAAACACTAGAGCAAAAAGAAAAAGAAGTTCAGGAAATTAAGAACAAACTGGAAAACAAAACAAAGGACTTAAGTAATACAGAAGACAATCTGAAAAAGAAACAAGAAGATCTTGAAAAGTGGGAGAAATATTTGTATAACACAGAGCTTAAACTGGTACACATAGAGCCTTTCTCGGGGTACCAGCGATGGAGTGCTGAATTTAATGGGAAATCAGAGGTAGCAGATCACATGCACAAAATATACCAAGAATTTGGGGTAGACAGTACCACTTATGATGTAAAACACACAAGACAGAAAGGCACTAGAAGAGAAGAAGATGGAGTTGGAGTTGACCAACAAATGGAGTTGGACTCTGCCACAACAAAAAACAGGTATGCAAACACCAGATTGATTAAAAGCAGAAATAGTAATGGAATAGTAATGCTTAAGGTCAAGCAAAAAGAAATAAGTAAAATCTGTTCTAAGAATGAGCTTGGTGACACTTCTGATGAAGACTTGTTTGAATCTTACAGCACAAGCTGTCAACTGACCCAGTGCATTGACAGCCCAGAGTCTGAGCTAAGACTGATGCTTCTAGGGGACACATGGTCTTCACGTCACACCCCAAAACACACCTTATTGGGCCCTGATGCAGAGGAAGGTGACCATTGGAGAGGAGAGATATATGGCAGGCAACTTACTATCGTGGCACCGCCAGGTTTGAAATGGCGATCTGAAACTGACAGTGAAGACACGTTTCAAAAGCATATCTTTCAAAACATGCCCCTATGTCAGCCAGGACCACATGCCTTCATCTTGTTAATACCTGCTTATGTGTCCTTCACTGGTCACTACAGACATGCAGTGGAACGTACCATGTCAGTGCTAGGAGAGAGGGCATGGCAACATACTATTGTTCTACTCACCTGGGGGGAGACATTAGGAGAAAGTTGCCAGCAGCATGTAAAGAGAAATGGGGACCTGGAGTGGTTGGTAAGAAAGTGTGGGAACAGATGCCACGTGCTTGATAACAGACACTGGAAATCTCACATGGTAAATTTGCTGGAAAAGGTGGAAATATTAGCAGAAAAAAATAAACATTACTACAAAATGGACTAAAAGAGGTTGAAGAATTTAAATTGAGTTGTTATGTCTGTGATCATTTAATGTCTGATATGGTATTGTGTATGTCTTTTTGAAACCAGCTTTGTATTTGACCTTTGGTTTATTTCTATGCTCTGGTTTATTTCGAACCGTTCGTTTCTACATATGCTTGTGATTTTTATTTACATACACACATAGATCATTCACCATGGCTAATATAAGTGGTGCACCATATTTCTCTAAAATATTTACAATTATCTTAGATATGCAGCTTTATCAAAATACATGAACATGTGACTTTTTTAATGGTAACAATTGGGAAATTATGAATTTTTTTACATTGCTAAAGCCTTTGTTATGTTGATAAAACGTCTTTTTCAAACCAATACAGTAGCAGAATTATAGCTTCATGGTGTTCATGATCAGTTACCTATCAATTACAGGAATGTGGCGTAATTCAAACACTCACCACATGGTGGAGCAATTGTTATAATTGTTTTGGTTATTTGTTTGCCAAACATCAATTTAACTGTGTTGTAGTCTGAGACGATTTAGCAATTTATTATGAAATATAATAAAGTTATTTTCTGTCCCCCCAGTATTTTCGTCTTTTTGCGAGGCGGCACCTAGGACATCTTGCTTTATCCTGCCCAAAAATGACAATGTTTTATAGAGACACATCATCACATGCACGGCTAAATGATTCATTTTTAGACAACACGGTTTATACACCTATTTTACATAAGATGACACATGATGACACATCACCGCGTTGTCTAAAAATGAATCAATTAGCCGTACATGAGTTATTGTTTTTCTACATAGACAAGATCTAAAGATGTCAAATTAGTCACATTTAACGCCGACCAAATATCAATGGATTTTTCATATTCATCTCCGTAAAGTGGCGTCCTTTCTGAGCTTCCGCCGCAGTTCTGACAAGTAAATCTTTAAAATAGGTGACCTTTCAGTGCTGTCGCCGTAATACATAAAGCATACAATTAAAGCCCGTTCACACTGCCAGCCAATTTTTCGCTGTTTGTTACCAGTGGCTGGCGGTTGAGGTCGCTAGTGAGCGTTCATACTACTGGTTGTCTAGGAGCGTTTGTAAATGACATTCAATGTTACTCCTAGTTGCAGACAAGGAATCTTTTGTGGCTGCTAAAACAAACATTTTGGAGGCAAGACATGAAATGCTTAATATATATGCTATATTTTCTCGGTGAAAGCACAAAAAGACTGGTCTGTCTTATTCCACAAAACCAGCAGGTACCGTGGCAGGTACCACCACCTTGCAGGAGCTGCAGCTGGCTAAAGTCAGGTCATCTTCCCGCAATGTCTATTTAAGGAAGTCTCAGTGGCCATCTTTGCAATGCTTCCTGAGCATCAATGTGGAAAAACTGATATCTCTAAAATTGCTAAGTAATGTCACAATAAAATACTATGTTTCAGAATAACTATTAAACCATGATGAACTGTATCATAAATTCTTCTTCTTAAACTCAAATTGCACAATAAATACATATTTTTATGACTGCTTCAGGTACTGCGTATGCACAAGGTCCCTTGCAGCATTTTGTAGAAAGCTCTGTATTGCAGTTTCCCCTGTTCACAGAAATAGAACTACAGTATCTTGTTAATTCTCTAACCTTTGCTTAAAGCTAAACTATTTTCAGCATTTGTTGCAAGACTCCTGTCATGCACCAAACCTACAATCTGTCTCCAATGATCATTGTGTCACCAGAAGTAACCACATTTCCATTGAAAATGAATGAGATTGTCGCTTTGTTGCTGTGTGTTGCTGGCCATGTGAATGGGTCTAAAAGGCACAATTTGTATGATTATTTAACTAAAGTATTCAAAAAGCACTTGCATAGTGTTATATATTTTGTTTAGTTGTGTGCTTATTATCACAAATGTTTCCAAGTATTTTTAAATCCAGAGAAATTTTTAATTTTATATAGTACACCATTGTCACTTGTTGCCTGTCAGTGATAAAATATCTGTGTTATCCCATGTTTCAGCTTGTTGTAGAATCATGGCAACACAGTGACTCTAACAATAAAATGTTCTAGCATGCCACTCTGTTGTTGTACATATTTACTTACAGCACTCACAACACCTGATGTTGACCCTGATTTCATTAGAATGAACCCTGCACATGGTTATTGCTTTACATTCAGCTTTTAAATAAAATAATTTTGTGTATTTTTATTTAAAGAGAACTGATACTCCAAAAAGCAGCACAGACAGTCTAGCACTGTCTTAACACCCATATATGCTTCTCTGCAGTACAAAAATATTTTTTTGACAAGTGGATGGTAATGGAGATGAAATGCCCTCCATTTTGGTTTTATATCAATTTCCTCCATGAAAATTTGATGTTTGTTCTGGGAGTGCATGGTATAAATGCAGCTTCTATGGTGCTGATTAAAGATTGAACATGTTCAATCTCTCACCTAAAAGGGTTGTGGAGGTAGTGTGAATGTGTGTCCATTATGTTTATACTGTGAATAAACAGATACCCATGAAATAATAAGCATGTTGCTTTTCTGTAGCTTAACTGGAAGAGCATGTCAGGTTGATTTTTCATTATTTTAAATTTTGTAAGCTAACAGAATTGAGACAATTTAGGTAGCTGTTTTGCTTTTTACAAGACATTTTATTCAACAGGGTAAGTTACTAGAGGTCTTCACTGTGGTCTAAAATGTTGTGTCTTAACCCAAAGGAGATGTGACAGATTTCACAGCTTACTATTAACAAGTTAATCTAAAAGTTTTACAAATAAATTTTGTTTTACCTAATGTAAGGTTAGTAGCCATCTCCCCTGTACCTAACCATGATGCAATCTATTCCCCTCCTAACTAAAAAACATCTGTTATTCCTTTCTTGCTGATTGAAAGAGCATGGTTAATCCATCTTAAAAAGTCAATTTGCTGCAAAATGACGAATGACAAATGCAGACTTTAAAGTTTTTGGTGTTTAGTATAACAATTTCCCATTTTGAACTCTAACAATGTTCATAACGTTGTTACAACGTTCAAAACGTTCAGTGCCAGGACCGCTTACATTAGCATTATTCATTTGCTATCATCTGTGCTTAGATGAGACTGGCTGTACTTTTAGATACACCAAGACAGTTCATTCATATTACTATACAATGAAACTAACAAAAAGTGAAACTAATAAAAGAAGGTGTGCCATCTAAATAAAAGAGCCAATCATATATTTTCCATATTTTCCGGCTCATAGTTAATAACAATATTGCAAGATACAAAATACACCCTTATCATCTGTGCTGTCTGACTCTAATCACAACTGGTCTTTTCTGATTGACTCAGGTATTACTTAAAATGTTAAACAGACCCAGGACCCGATGTAATAGAATGAGACTTGACCCAGCTAGCCATTTAAAATATTGACCTGAACCCATACAGGTGCCAGGTCAAGCTCTTCTGGTTAGGGTGAACATGTTAAGATCTTTAGAAGAAACTAAATAACAAAGACTACCGTTGAATTAACAAAGGCATCAGTTAAATAGAATAAATAACTTTTTAGTGGTATGAAGAGCCAAACCAATTAAGAAAAAATGTGCCCGAGGAGGAGGGGTAGAATAGAGTTGTTACATAGGAATCTCATTGACTCTGTGATCAGTGGCTTCATGTGTGCCCACCTGGATAGAAAAGCTCAGTCAGGTGGTGAACAAAATGCCTCCTGGCACAGCCGGCTGTACGGTAGATTTTATGAGTGATTTTACACTGCATGCTCTTAAATTTAAACAGGGGAAACATCTCTGTGTTACGTATCTAATGTCAGTTCCCTGAGAAAAAGAGGCTCTGTGGGGAAAGGTTTTGGTGTGACTGGGGTCTGAATCTCATGTATAATCATGCCAACCTAACTGGCCCACAGCAGTGCTTGATGTACATCAGGTGCAGCTGCTAGTAACATTTATAAAAATGGAAAGGCCAAGGACCCTGTATCATCCCTCTGCTACAGAGGAAGGGTAATGTTCAGCAATTACATGTTGACTGTCACACCATGGAACACTTTAGGTACTCTTCTGGCCAGGAATGAAAGTGTGGTCCCAAACCAAAACCTAAACTTCAAATATACAATGAGGAGGGCTGAAAAACATACTGGCAAGCAAACTGTTTTTGAGGGGAGTAAAAGAATCTTAGAAATTGTTCCTCCATGATCTCATGAGGAGCCAGGAAACTCTAA
This sequence comes from Botia almorhae, assembly GCA_036877575.1. Taxonomy (NCBI): domain Eukaryota; kingdom Metazoa; phylum Chordata; class Actinopteri; order Cypriniformes; family Botiidae; genus Botia; species Botia almorhae. Next base: position 24,726 of record JAZGTJ010004706.1, read on the forward strand.
TAATACAATAATGGTTATAAAATGATGTTTTGTAAAAAAAAAACAAAGCAATCCTTAAGGGGAGTTTAAACCAAATATATGGTCTTTCCCTTATATATGTGGACTTTGGATGGCCTGTACTAGAAGCTGGGGTTCAAACCCAAGTCTCTTCATCTAATGATGGCATTTAACACCATCTCATGCCACAGGCCTGTCACATAAAAGCTCTAATACAGAGCTTCACAGCTTTCACTCTGAGGGAGACTGAGGCTCAACCCAACAAATCAAGGGTATTGACAGTAACAACCTATGACTCCTCAGCAAAGCTTTTCTTTATAGAGTTTATATTGCGGCTGCCTACCAACAGATCCCCCATTCAGCAGCACAACCCTTATTGCTCGTGTCATTGTAACAATGAGCTGATAAACCCTTGCTTATCCATAGGAGTAGGCAAAGATTCTTGGAAATTTTGCCTCCTTTCTCAGCATTGTGACACTGCCCTGTGAGAAGGGAGGAGCATGGGCGGCGATGCTGTGATTCTGGCCCTGCCTCCAGTGCTTAGACATAGGTGAGCCAGGCATGGAGCATCAGATGAGGGCTTGGACAGCAATGGAATATATTCTCATAGGCCTGAGACTGCACCCTTGCTACTCTGAACCTCTTGACCACCATCTGTACAGATGCACAAAATAGCTTGAGGGCAAGACCAGCAAGTTGAGGGTAAGTCTGTTTTACTTCTATCAGTCAAGCACATATCAGTCAAGCACATCCACAGATATCACTCTGTGGCCACCAAAACTGTCTGTGGACACCAAAGCATTTGGTGTCCCAGAAAGCTAAATCGGTAGAGTGGCCAAATCAGCCACCACATCAGGAAAAAAAACCTCCCCTTGATTCAAGTTCTCGAACAGGTTGACTTGGCATGCCTATAATATGGCCATTGTATGCAGCGCATCCATTTAGGCACCATAAGACCTAAAGTGATACAATAGGCAAAGTCAGAGCCTGCAGGGATGAAGCTGCGCTTATTAAAAGACCGCCTGCAAACGTCTCGTTATTGGAAAGCAACTCTGCATGCCCGTTGCATTCGCCTTCCCTCTTCATTTGCTTAATCTGCCCATGAATTCAGTTAAAAATGAGAGAAATATATATATATATATATATATATATAAATATATAAACAGTACCTTGCAAAAGTATTCATACCCCTTGAACTTTTTCACATTTTGTCACCTTACAACCACAAACGTAAATGTTTTTTATTAAGATTTTATGTAATAGATCAACACAAAGTAGCACATAATTATGAAGTGGAATGAAAATGATACATGGTTTTCAAAATTTTAAGCAAATAAAAATAAAAAAAAGTGTGGTGTGCATTTGTATTCAGCCCACTCCGTCAATACTTCGTAGAGCCACCTTTCGCTGCAATTACAGCTGCAAGTCTTTTGGGGTATATCCCTACCAGCTTTGCACATCTAAGACTGAAATTTATGCCCATTCTTCTTTGCAAAATAGCTCAAGCTCAGCCAGATTGGATGGGGAGCGTCTGTGAACAGCAATTTTCAAGTCTTGCCACAAATACTGAATGGGATTTGGGTCTAGACTTTGACTGGGCCATTCTAACACATGCATATTCTTTGATCCAGACCACTCCATCATAGCTAGCTCTGGCTGTATGTTTAGGGTCATTGTCTTGCTGGAAGGTGACTCTCCTTCCCAGTCTCAAGTCTTTTGCAGCCTCCAACAGGTTTTCTTCCAGGATTGCCCTGTATTTAGCTCACCCATCTTCCCATCAACTCTGACCAGCTTCCCTGTCCCTGCTAAAGAAAAGCATCCCCACAGCATGATGCTGCCACCACCATGTTTCACAGTGAGGATGGTCTGTTCAGGGTGATGAGCAGTGTTACTTTTCCGTCACACATAACGCTTTGCTCTGCAAACGGGAGTTCTTATGTCTTTCTTTCAACAATGGTTTTCTTCTTGACACTCTTTCATAAAGTCCATATTTGTGGAGTACACGACTTATAGTTGTCCTGTGAACAGATTCTCCCACCTGAGCTGTGAATTTCTGCAGCTTCTCCAGAGTGACCATGGGCCTCTTGGCTGCTTCTCTGACTAGTGCTCTCCTTGCTCAGTCTTTCAGTTTAGGTGGACGTCCATGTCTTGGTAGGTTTGCAGTTGTGGCGTACTAGCGTACGTACTGGCGTACGTTTTATTTAGGGGTATAGGGGGCTGAATTCAAATGCACACCACACTTTTCAGATTTTTATTTGCTTAAATTTTGAAAACCGTATATCATTTTTGTTCCACTTCACGATTATGTGCTACTTTGTGTTGGTCTATCACATAAAATCTCAATAAAATACATTTAGGTTTGTGGTTGTAAGGTGACAAAATGTGAAAAAGTTCAAGGGGTATTAATACTTTTGCAAGGCACTGTATTTCAATTCATTTTTATATATTTTTACAATGTTGCATTGCTTCAAAGCAGCTTTACATAAAAAAACAAAGAATAATAATAAAACAGAACAAATGTTGGACATGTTAATGGTATTATTGCAAATAATATGTGTGAGATGCATAAGACTAATTAGATATAGTGTGTTTATGAATAAAGGGTTGACTGAACCGATAAGCCACAAAATTATTGAGCAAGATATGCGTTCTAGCTTACATAGGGATGGCATATAATAGACAACATCTTTTGGGACAGGGGGAGCAATAGTACCATGAACTACACACAACATGCAAAAGTAGAGTACATACATAAAATATATGTACAATAAAAATATTAGACGTTTACAATTTACAAAACCCTAGGCTAAGTTAAATCTCAGCAGTTTCCCAGCAAGCAAGTCAACAGGGTGACAGTGGCAAGGAACAAAAACTCCAATGATGTATAGACGGAGAAAAAAGCTTGGAAGCCAGGCTTGACTGGGAGGGCCAGTTCTCCTCTGGCACGTTAAAGCTGCAATTTCTAACTGTCTTGGATAGTAATGTTGATTATAGTAATTTATAATTATTTATTGATGAAAAAAACTGATGGTTCCAATTATATTTGATAATACATCGGGCACTAAGAAATCGTGTCAACAGAAACAGTGAGGCATAATGTTACTAATTGCAGCCATAACATCACACTGCTGTGACTAAGCAGGGAACAAAATATAGAAACTAACTAAGCTAAAAGTAGGCATGTATATAACGGTAGGTTTACTAAGTCTGTCAAATCCTGATGATCTGTCTCATGGGTCATTCCATCCAGTCCCCCATCTGGTCTTAGAGTTTGGATTCAGCTGACTACAGGACCTTGGGGAATGAAAGACAGACAGAGTTAGTGTGGATCATAAAATTTATGTCTTACATGGACAAAGGCAATATTATATTTGTTATTAATTATTACATATAGGCTATGATTTTGAAAGTACATCAAAGTATATTAGTGTTCCTGTAGCATTGCGTTAGCAGCGCAAAGGTTGGGTTCAAATTCCAGGGGAGCACACATACTGACAAAATGTATAACTTGAATGTACTGTAAGTCGCTTTGAATAAAAGTGTCTGCCAAATGCATAAATGTAAATATTAAATTGAAAACAGGATGCTATTGCACCATGCATCTAGGCATACATTAAATTGACTGTCTGTAATACTGTTCAGTCATAACATTCTGGGCAGAATGCAATTTCTTTGTTTTTTGTTTATTGTGTTCGTGTTATGAATTGTATAGATTTTTTATTGATTAGTCAGAACTATAAAAATATTAAATAATTGTAAACAAATAATCTTATTTGTTTGCATTGTTTTTGTAATAATTATAGATCAGACAAATTGTTTAAATAAACGATTCTACTGTGTGTTTGCTTTAATGCTTTTAAATGTATTTTGCGTTTGTAATATTTTAATGGAATGAATGAAATGTTTCGCTTTGATTTTCTCAGTAGGAAACAGAAGGGAGATTATGACCATGAGCTACAGCGTATCATCTCCCCTCTTTTGCGGTGCTTTCACCGTTCACGGGTGTCTCGACGCTAATGCGATGAGACATAGAAACCTTTAAAGAAACAAACGGGGGTATAGTATCAGGGAAGGCTGACCGAGCCGTGAACCGCAGCCCTAACACTGAGCAAATTAACATCAACAAAAATAGCACTGCGTTTTAAGATCAGTTATGTGCGATGCAGCAGATGCAGCCGGCGGTGTCAGGTCCTTTTAGCTCAGGGATGCATAGCAAATCCCCCCCTCCCGCGTATCTGACGGGTGCCGGGTCAGGACTTTGGGCCTGGTTGTTTCGGATGGATAGAGAGATAACATAACAATTGCATGATGGATTTTAATAGTTATTGTATAAATGTTTGTTTAAAAAAACAACAACATGAGCGTTCTTTTTTAAGAATCTTTTAAGTGAACGAATCGTTCACCTTACGCAGTGACGCATGCGTTCACTAAATCTCTTCCTCGAGAACAGGAAGAACAGTTTTATGTGCATATGCATATTCAGAGATGGACTAAAGCATGAGCCAATAGCGTTCGAGTGTAAGCTGTGACTGAGCATATTATTGGTTGAATGTACTGAACGAATACGACCTTTACTAAACGTGCCAATGTTTTGAGTTATAACAAGACTATAGGCATTTCGTTTGTGAGTGAACTGGAAGCTGTAGTACATCTCATTCATGAACGAAATGAGCGAATCAACCCTGAATAAAAGGACAGGTCTCGTTCAACAAGTACAGAAATGCATAAAGCATAATATGCATATTCAATGCATAAAGTTTAGCACAGTTATAAGTAGGCACAGTCCCATATAATTTAAAATAATTTCATATTTATGAATGTTTAAGAATGACTAAGCATTTTAAAAAGATGTTAATTTCAAGAGCAAATGCTGTGCTTTTGTGTTTGTAATGACTTATTTACAGATTATATTGGTTAAAGTACTTCATAAAATATAGCTTTACAAAAAATAGAAATACAGTATATAGAAAATATACTACTATTCACCACTGTAATATATGGTGAATACATTCATGATACTTTAATGTGCTGTTCCCTATCAGTCAGTCACGTTCGACGTTACGTCAAGTGACTGACGTATGGGGTCTTGCTTGAGAGCCCTATCACCTTCGCGTAGTAAAAAATCGCGC
>JAZGTJ010004707.1:0-29851 GCA_036877575.1 Botia almorhae
TCGCAACACCCAAATGTTTTACTGTGTCTTTACACATACCGGCACCACTTACAGTATCTTCAGACATGTAAAAACCTGATTCAAAACTTTGTGATTTATATACGATATCATTTAAGAAAGGAAGCACCAGTGTTTTTACCTGAACGTATTTATTGCTCGCTCACACACACACACACACACACACAAATCATATTGGATCAACAAATGCTAACAATGTTTTCCTCTGACAACAGAAATCTTATGATTCCTGAAAGCAGTCTTACCAAATTACAGTGTGAAGGTCTCCTGAGCAATAAGAGAGAAACCTATGAGAGATACATGTGAATACAGACAGACAGACAGACTGCAGTGCTGCCAGTGTGTGCACAGATTGTATACTTTGATATATTCCCATGGTGAAAGACACAAGAGTGAAAGGGAGATGGACAGATGGGAGATCTCCGAGTAACTCTCAGTGACCTTTTCCTCTGATAACACATTACAACAGTACAACCCCAGAGCACACACTCGTGTGTGCACACACACACACACACACACACACACACACAGAGACACACACACAGGAGATGTGAGCAAAGGTCAGCATCAATCACTGATATGTGTGTGTGTGTGTACGTGTGTGTGTGGTGGTGCAGCTCGTCGTGTTTCTGACACGCTGTCGTGTCGCCACACGTGAGGCCGTGTCAGGGGTTCCGCCACTAGTTTGACTTTTTTCACACTTTGAAAGCGATTTCCATACTGAGCATCAGGGTCCGTCAGCCGCGTGTCACACAGGGACGGTGGGCTCCGGAAGAAAGAGCATTCAGACTGCGAGTGGAAATGTGACATTCAGGAATACAAGCGAAACTGTCCGTGTTTCCATGTAAAGACGCCACACAGACAGACAGACACTCGTTTGAGGAGAAGACGGGGAGGCATGTACAGATGAAGAGTGTACAACAGGCAGGAGAATGTCAAAGACTGAAAAAAGACAAGATGGAAGGAGGAAAACAAAATGAGAGAGAGAGAAAGGGAGAGAGAGAGAATGTCAATGTCAGGTCCTTTATGCATCTGTCTGCTCTGTTCCTCTTTAATAACTTGTCAAATCAATAGCTCCCGTCTGCTGCCCATCATGTCTGCTGTGTGTGAGGGAAACAGGAAGAGTGACAGGTCTACAGGAAGCTGAGCTTTACACACTGTGACATTTCCAGCGCTCAGATATCACACGTCACCCCAGAAGCTGGTGTGCCGTTTTTCTGCCCGTACTCATGTGGTCCAGGTGGATGGCCTTTGAAATTTCACTGTTACTGCAGTACTGCCGGGAATAAATCTTTAAACACACAGATCAAACATTGCACATGCACTCTGAAAGTTTCACTATATGCGAGCAGTAAGGGACTGTGACATCACAACAGATGGACTTATCGCAGTAACATCAATGGTAAAAAAAAATCCACCCAGCTAACAGGCAACGTTCTCGGAACATTGGCAAATGTTCTGTAAAAGTTCTCTCAAAAACATGACATTAGTAACATTAGTAGAACTTTTTAAATGTTATATCGTATATCAAAAATTTTATTTTTAGGTTGTTAATGGAACATTTTAAAAACATTACAGAATTTAAAGTTTGAATATCGATCTTTTAACCAAGCATAATGTTAAGGCAACGTGTAAAAGTAGACGCTTTGAAATAAAGCTTGTCACCTAATAAAACATTACAGAAACATTCTTACAACCTATAAAATAGGTTTAATATTAAAGCTATAAATGTATAAAAAATAGATGCCCAGTGATTACGTTAAAAGAGCCAATCACCTTTTTGCCATATCCTTTACCTATTAGGAAACCACTGTTTGCGTGATACAGTATTTCAAATAGAAAATAATCACTTACAGAAAGAAAGTTTTCTTATTTACATTGTGCAACTGTCAAAGGCAATTTCTCTCTCTCCTTCAGCTCAACACCATCGTTCAGTACAGACACTCGTGCCAAAATGTTGGTAGTGCGAATGATCCATGAACCTGCAAAAAACAATCAATCTCAACGAACCCCAACACAAAATCGATTCTGTGCACCCCGGCAATTTTGGCAGCGTTAGACATACACGCAAGCGTGCGAGAAGAATTCGAAGGCGTACGTGGTTTGACCTACAACCGTAAACCCAGTACTGAGAGTGACACAATTCAGAACTCCGTATCACTACCGATACACATCTCATAATGTAAGTTCTCATCTCTAATCTCGACCGCTCCACCGTATCATAACAGCAAAGTAAAACAAGACACAAACAATCAAATGCTGTCTAGCCTCAGCCAAAGAGGGTCTGCCAGCAAACTGCGCACAAACAATTTTCTGTACACAATATTCAGGAGTCAGAGTGCACAGGTCAATCAGTCCACAAGGAAACTAAAAGTCGTAGTTAGCTGCAATAACAGCTTCCAAATGAGAACAAGTCTTGCTAGATTTGCCAAAGTTTGCAGTGTTCCGAATATTCGATCTTTAAAATATATTCACATGTTTGTGGTAAGATTAAGTTACTTAAACTAAATATCCTCAAGTTTTCTGCTGTACTCTTAAGATTATATTCAGTTTTAGATATTTTTACTCGCTCTTAAACATAACCCACTTTACACGTCAGTCAGGTGACTTCTTCCCTTCAAAGCGGGCGGTTCTTGCTCAAAATAAGATGCAGTGTGGACCAGACCTTATACTGATAGGCCTAAATCTGGCTATGCGGGACAAAATCTGGTCAGCACTGTGTTCATACGTCTGTGTACAAAGATCTCGAACTCTCTTCCAGCTAGATTCAGCACCAGAGGAGAGAGATCGCCCGGGGCCTTGCCTGCAGCGGAGAGAGACGCGCTGGACATCCCTCTCTAAGCCCCATGTGCTCTGAAGAAGAAAAGCCAGGGAATCATAACAATGTACCATATTTTTACCCTTTCCCTTGTTTTTTTAATGGCTGGGGTACAAAGGCGCGCTCTGGTGTCAAAATTCTTTTTATTTTTTGAAAATTTAAACACGCCTTCTCTGAAGCTGCAGAGTTTTGGCAGAGTACAAGAGATGGGAAAAAGATTCAATATTTCATCACGATACTGTTGCTATTGTACCACCAAGAACAAATATTTTATTGATATTTTATTTATACATGTGATTGATATATATATATAGTCACATTTCTCACAGTAATATACCACACGGATAAATGTGCGAAAACAAACTTAGCTTACAAAAGCATTAGCTCGATGCTAAAATACTCAATTACTCCTATTTGACCAAAATGTAAGTGGACCAAAATGCAAACTTATTTGATTGGTAAAGAGGTTTCTCCCTACAGCACAGGAATTTCCTCTCACAACGATTTTATCTGACACAAATGTCCTTTTGCATTGTCACCTTTTGTCCTTTTGCTTTGTCTCTACGGTAAAGCAAAACAAGACTATCACCGCCCAACGAAGATAAATGACAAAAAAAGATCTCAATATATCAAATATTTGAACTGCGATACACCAAACATAAATATTATTGTATTGTGACTGAGATATCAATGTATTACTCTATGGCCAGATCCATACAGAGAACCACCAGGCATACGTGTCTATATCTGGAGCCCTTATACTGTATCTTATCCCACAAGCAGTGGTTTTCATTAGCACCGAACGAAGATCTTCATTATCAGCCTACTTGGAGTGTGTCCTTACTCAAACTGCCCCACCAAAGGGCACAGAGGCAAATTCCAAACCTAAATTAACTCCATGATGAAGGTCACGACCAGCAGACCTGTACAGAGGTTCTTCTAATGATCACACTGTATTGAAGACGTATGTTTTCCTGCAGAGATTATTGGACTTTGGTGGGATGACCTGGTTTTACACAAACACTTTGGCCTCTAAAGTCCAGCAGATAATGATGCTACTGATAGAACAAATAGATCAAGTCCAGTAATGATGTCAGATAAGTGACAAACTAAAGGTATCCAAAGACAAACTAACAAGCACACTTGTTTGTAGCGGCTTCCTGGCTCCTAGTATGCATTCGTTAGTTTTCCCGCTCAAAAAGCGACTTAAGCTAAAGAATATGTATTGTGCTTAAGGGTAAACAAACAAGACTTTTTCCTTCTCGTACAAAACGCATGCTAGTTTTACACCAATCCGATTTTTATTGAAACACTAGCAAATCTAGCCTTCTAGATTAACTAACCAAATCTGTTTTAAATAAAAATAAACTGAAGACACAGAAAGACCTAAAACTGATGATTTTAAAACTGATGAACACGCAGAACGTAAATCACTGATCCCAATAATGTTTCTACAGCTGCTGACGGAACACGCAGAACGTAAATCTTTACAACAGTTATCTAAAAATCCCAAACAATTGCTTTACAGTTTAAAGTAAAAACACAATTAATTAATATTATTTATAAAAGAAACAACTTAACGTAGGCTGTACGGCCTAACTTTACCCTAATTCCAAGTCCTAACTTCCAAAGGGTGTCCGAAAGTGAGGACCAGCCAAAATAGCCTCACTTTACTCTCTTTGTCCTCACTTCGATGGTTTAACTTATCACACTGGACCTCAGAAAGATAGATGTACAAGTACACACACTGACACACACACACACACAGTGTGTAAGTGTCTTATACAGCAGGTGTTGTCTGTGGCCTGTTCCATAATGTATATGACATGAGGGAAGCTGGGCAGTCATGTGTGTGAGCAGAGAGCAGGAACAGCTCACTGTCGGACAAACATGTCAGGGATGCTTCAACCTCGTGTCTCCATGGAGCCGCCGAACACACGCTTGACAAATCTGTACAAGCAGTCGTCTGCTCACTCAACTGCACACACACACACACAGTACATAAAGCAGAAACACTGCTTCACACTCAGTGTCACAGAAATCAATAACAGACCACAGACTCATTCTCATTACTGATCTCAAAAACATACACATCACTATTTAAGTTATAATTACATATAACAATTAAAATTGCTGATTTTTTATTAATACTTCAGATTTTTATGAAAATGTATATATTGCAGTAATATTTCTACAGTAACAGTAAGCAATTCTGCTGTACAGTAGCGGAAATATAAACACTATACTAATCACTATAAAGTGTCTCTGAGCTCAGTTGGTAGAGCATTGCGTTAGCGGCGCAAAGGTTGCGGGTTCGATTCCCAGAGTAGCACATGTGCTTGAATGCACTGTAAGACGCTTTGGATAAAAGTGTCTGCTAAATGCATAAATATAAATAAAGAAAAATAAAGCTAAAATAACACATGGATACAGCAATGAGATATAAATATAAATATTTATATCTCTATGCATAAATATAGAGGAGAGAATGTGCCTCATTAAAACTACAAGAAATCTTAAATGGCTCTAATTTTATTCTGAGAAGACAGACAGACAGACAGAAAAGAAAGAAATATGGAAAGAAAGAAGAAAGAAAATGAAAGAGAGTAAGGATAGTGGTGCTGGTCTCTAGGGGCAGGATTAGCTGTCTGTATGCCCCAGGCAGGGCTGTTCTGAGGGGGGATTAGGCACCAGACCTGGATTACCTCTCACTGCCTCACTCTCCTCTCTTCTTTATGGAACAGGAGAAACTGCCTCTATTACACACCAGTGAGCTGCAGTATCTCCCTCAATCTGCCCTTTAACCAATTACTCCATAATACATCTGGAAATACAAGTATATTCCTCATTGATTAATATATATAAAAGTGAACTTGCTTTAAAATCACAGTTACAGACATATTACGCCATGTATTCATATATTCTGTTTTTACTCTGGGTCTCAACCAGACCATTCCGATGTCTCGGGATTCTTTACGCCTGATGTTAAACTCAATCCCTGCCGCCGCAGTGCCTGAAAAACAGCATCAAGCGTGTTATATTTGTCCCTGTGTCACTGATCAACCGCGGTCTGATACTATTTACTATTTACCTGTGCAGGTGAGTTACCACAAAAATAGTTGATATTCTAAAAGGTCCGTTTCTGAGCCGCTGGTCCTGCACGCGGTTCCGCTCGGATGAAAACAGAGTTTGAAAGGTCCCGCTTTTTTCCAAACTTACTGAGGTGCAAAGATACAATCTTAACATCCACCTACTTCAATCTCTCAGAATTCCCAGAATTCTGTGCGGTGAAACTGGCAGCTGAAATGATTAAATCATCTCACCTACAACAGTGTCTGATTTTTTATTTACTCTTTAGGTGTATGCTGGATATTCTACACGTATCTCGGTTCAGAAACCTGCTTTCACATGTGTATTGGACTTTAGGTTATTCAAAGCAACTCAAAATATATTTGTTATATATATACTCAGTGCCTTTTCCAGGATTTAAACCTACAACCTCTGCAAACGCCATACTGATCTACCAGCTGAGCTACACAAGGATTACAACCTAGTAAGCCACTTTGCTGTCTTATAAGGCAGCATCCTAACCGCAGCCTCATTAAGAGATTTGGAACACTGTACATATCCCAGCTAACAAGGAACATTCTCAGAACATTGGCTAATGTTCTCCAACAGTTATCTCAAACATTCTTGTAGTAACATTAGTAGATTGCTTTTATAACATTATATATCATATATCAAAAACGTTATTCTTAAGTTGTTAGTGGAACTTTTAAAGTTACAGAATTAACATGTTTGAATAACGTTCTTATAACCAAAAAGTAGTTAATACAACATTTAAAAACTGGACACTTTGAACATCCCTAAAACGTTTTTATTACTTAATGGAAACGTTAGGGAAACATTCTTACAACCTAAAATTGTTAGCTGGGTTGGCAGCAAATAATGTAATTCACACACTACACTGTTCATAATGCTAATACATAAAACACAAATACAAGTTAAGTCAATATATAATTGAACAGCTTTTATCATTTGCTACTTCAGTATTTAATCAAATATTTGTATATTAATAATAAAAATTTAATGGACTCCTTATCTCCTAATCCTTTTTTAAACTATTTCTTTTACCCCCACTGCAGTGCATTCTGGGATTGCCGTATACACAAAGTTTAGATGCAAAAGAAGGAATCTTACCACCAGGTTTAAAATGCTGCCTTTTGGAACAGACCTCACATCGTGAGAACACCAATGATGCCTTAAAATGTTGTCTAGGTAGACAGCGCACTAGATACTAGGACATACCTATTATATCTGAGGGGAATAAACGGATGCAAAGATATATATATCATACACAATTCCTGCCAGCTTATGATGTGTATCTCACAACAGCTACACAGTTAACTCAATAACACGCGTTTAATTGGCCCTGTCTGAGAATGGAAACGGGTTTTACACTATTGAATCTGGAAATAGAATAAATACACTTGGCACACTCATTATTGCTAATCCTGAGAGACTAGCAAGAGTGTGTGTGTGTGTGTGTGTGTGTGTGTGTGTGTGTGTGTTGGGATGCAGACAGTTGGCAAGCGCGCAGCTCCTTAACAAGCCCGACACACATGCGTCCACACACACGCACACTGTGCTGTAACCCCACTCACACTGTGGGTCAGTGACCTGCATATATTAGGCGCACCATCGAATGCAAATGATGAGGCTTGGTTCGTCCTCTCCCCCTTACCCTGCTACTGCTGATCTCCACACACAATGAAGCTCTTAAACTCTCATTCTTCTCAATCTGTGTGTAAAGATGAAGTTCAATGTCTGTACATGTCACGCCAAGCCCACAGGCTCCCGTCTGTCTGCGTGATATACTTTACATACATTATCTAGTTAAAGATATTATAAAACACACACACACACACACACGCACAAATCATTTGCAGTGAAGCATCACTATTGCTATAGATCAAAAGTACGATTTGAATGTCTGCATATAACTCGCACCACATCGTTTGAGCTACAAACAAGGAATGTTCTCAGACTATTGGCTAACGTTCCATAAACGTTCTCTCAAAGTTATCAGAAAAGTTATTGGAATGTTTCTTTAATGTTTATATATATATATATACATTATTCTAAAGTAGTTGGTGAAATGTTTTTAAAATGTTACAGAACTAAATAATGTTTGAGTAACGCACTTTTAACCAAGCAATAACGTTAATATAACATGCTAAAAACTGGACGCTTTGCACGTTCCTAGAACTTTTGATAACGTTTTTAACGTTTCTGTTACTTAATTTAACAACTTTTAATTGTTAGCCGACAGTCATGATGAGCTCTCGTCCACTGAGAGCTTTTGCATATTAATGACTGGTAAGATAAACTTCACTCTGAGGTCGCTACATTGTAACCACTTACTTATTGTTACTCATTTTAAATGAACCATGTTTACCTATCAAGGTACATACATTCAAACACCTATAATCACCAAAATAAACTATTAAAAAAGGGTCAGACAAACTTTGGCAACTTTCTATGTGTCAGTATGTTTGTCAATGACACTGAGAGATCCACGCTTTCTCAAACCTATGACCAATTAAATATGTCCAGAATCTTCTGTAAACGAACACAGCCGCACATTCACATGCACACAGCCGCACACAGCCCCTCAACCCATTCGCTCAAACGCATATGTGGGCCCTCTGATTTTTGGCAGTGTGCTTGTCTTGCAGTAGAACAGATAGAATGTTCTGTCAGGTTCTATCTCCAGGCAGTTTGTGTGGATTCTCTGCCACAGACTAAACAGGAGTTTAATTCTGTTAACAGGCAGTTCACCGGGAACCCTGCGGGGCCCGGGCCCCCAGTCCACCAGGCGGTAGGAGCCCATGGAGGAGCCATAACTGCTGGGAGCCAAATAAAAAATCGATGAAGAGGTTCGTGGCTAAGGGTGGAGTTTAATACCGATTTCTGCTCTACTCTCTCCTGACCGGAGCTCGGGAAACTCTCATTGATTTTCCCTCTTTCTTCATCTTATCCTGGATCTCTTTTAATAAATATCAGCAGTAACGTGCGCACGCACCCATAACAAGGTCGAAACGTGGCCGCCTGCACTTCAGGGGTGAGAACTTCGTTGCAGGACCTCAGTGCTTATGTGACGGTTGGTCCACAGCATTTGAAAATCGAGTTTCATACCTCACAGCAGTTAGTACAGATGATTCCTCATTCTCTCAGCTGAACCCAGTTCCTGAGCTCTTCTCTGTGCAATCGCTGACAATGGACATGTTCCTATGTTTTATTCAGCCACCTTTAGATCAATAATGCACTGTGAAGAGAGAGAGAGAGAGAGAGAGAGAGATAACAGTCAGAACATCACAACTCAAAGACTTTACTGAACGCATATAGATAAAAATCTCCTCTCTACACGATCAGCCTCATTTAGCTTAAAAGTTGTGTCTCCCCCTTCAGGGCTCAAAACAAATGAACGATTTCTCTAAACCTGATTCAGACTCACTTTCATGTCCTTACATTGACACACAAATCAACAATCGAGTCTCAGGTTTAGTTACTAGTCCATTCTAGGCACGAGCCTAAATAACACACAAAGATTTCAACTTTTAAACCGACTAGAAAACCCTTTTCATCTTTTAAATGAACTTACCATGACGTTTTTTGCAACAGGAATGCTAATATTTGCTGATTTTGGGGAGTTATTAATGTAGCGCCGTTACAGTTTCAGCGGCGCCTGCGCAACGAGTGTTTTAATACTACGCCGCTGTTTTCCTGAGACTGTTGCGCAAGAAGGTCAGCAGACAGACACTGCAAACTACAATCAAACGCACTCACCTTACATCTCTCTCTCTCTCTCTCTTTCTTTCTCTCAGGTACTTCTTGCTCTACAAGTACAGCTTTAAAAATTTCGCGTTTCAATTTTCTCGCATTCTCCACAGAAAGTTGTTAGTGCGAGTTTTTGCGAGAGAACTTAAAAAATTGCGAGCAATCACAAATGAGTCGGCGAGAGAACGCAAACACTTTCATTATGTTATATTTTATATTTATTACATATTATATTTTGCGCCTGCACACCATTGCCTAATAAATAAGATGAAATATTTTGTGCAAATGACGCCAGATTGGCGTTGACCAGACACAATTAAGTGTTTCAGAAACCTGTGATTTGGGTGATCTGTAAACGAATTGAGTTATTTACAATTCTAAACAGTTAATCTGTATGTGCGCTAAAGCTAATTGGAGACATTTAATTCCATATGAATGACTCCTAAAGCAGATCTTATCCCGTGACATAGGCCCCAAGCGTCACACCAAGAGTGACAAATCTTCCATCTGTCATGTGGGCCAAAGGTCCCAGAAAAAGCCTGATCCAGCCAACAGCAGAGGCCCCGGGACCACAAGACAGACTATAGACCACTTCCAAATATCCTCCTTGACCACTCCTTGTCTCAGTTATAAATTAACCCAGGCCATTATATAAATGTATAAGCTCTGTCAGGGTTCTATCAAAGTTCTTCACATTTAGCAAGAGAAATAACATGGATTCTCTTATGTTCATCACAGGACCTGAAAGACAGACTACAATCACATCTCAATGTGATAAAAATGTCATTAAATCCCTAATCACAAGTGGTCACAATAAATATGTGACAGATGACCCGAGACAGATGTTAATACCAGATACAGAGCTGAGGTGGAATGTACACGATAGAAAATAAGAAAAAGAGAGGGAAAGGTTAAGAAAGAGAGATAGTGGACTGAGCAGAAAACTTTGGTCTTTGAAATCACTTCCCTGGAACGAGTCGTGCACTGTGCCATTCATGCGTAAAGAAATGTAAGTGGAAAACAGCAGCCTGTTTTCCTGTTTAATTAGTGTGTGTGTGTGTGTGTGTGTGTGTGTGTGCGCTTATATTTTATTTGCAGGTGAGGGGTGAGCTGCTGGTACTGATGGTCTCATGAGCTGCCCTGACCCACCTTACACACAGACACACACACGCACACACACACACACGCTGGGATGCTGCTGCTTTGACACTCACAGATCATTGTAATGAGCTACAGTCACCACAAAAGGTCGGAGGTCAAAGCTATTATACCGCATCTCCCCATTAAAACACGTCCACGTGGCCCGGGCTGCCACCATCACCCCTGCTCTCCACAACCACAATTAAGAGCAGAAATCACTGACCTGAGACGCAGCAATTAATATTAAAAAAACGCAGATAATTTAATACTTGAAGCACAAACATAATAAAGTAAAGACACATAAAGTGCACATATATGACACAAATATACATACAAATACACAAAAATATAATTGATTACTTTGACAAGTAATCAACCATCTTACTTTCACCCAGTAAACCCCTAGCAACCATTTGGCTTTGCTCTAGAAACCACCTGGAACATTCATTCATCTCAAGGTAACTTTTGCATGAGCAAGCACCAATAATATAATCTTTAGAACATTTATTAACCTAGTTATTCTTTAGCTTATTCCTAAGCTAACAATTGCTGGTAATTAAAATGATTCCGTAATGCTTCTATTAAGTAACAATACTGTTATTTTGGTTATTTTGCAAGTTCAAGGAACGTTCATAACGTCCAGATTTTTAGACATTGTATTTTATTGCTTGATCTATTGCTTGAAACATTTTTAAAATTCTGTAATGTTTTAAAAACATTCCACTAACTATTTAAGAATAACTTTTTTATATGGTATATCGTGTTAAAGAAACATTCTACTAATGTTACAACATGAACATTATTTGATTCTTTGAAAACTTTTAGAGTGCATCAGCCGTTTTGAACGTTTTGAGAACGTTCCCTGTTGGCTATAGTATGCTCACCTGTGTCCAGTGTTCATGCAAGTTATTGTTTTGTGAACTGGAATTGTATATGTATTGTAATTGTATATGTATATTTGGGCCAGATACATATATTAAAACAATAAAATCCCTTCAGATTACTTTATCAGTGACTGTCTCTCCTCAAGTCATGTGTACAGTGACACGCGATTAACTTCAATTAATATGACAACATATCGCTCCTGGAAGGCTTGGTCAGAGAATTGGTCTAATTGTACATACTGTATTACAGGAAAATATAACAAACACATTTGATTATGGCTGACCTGTTTCATGGGCGAAGAGTTAATTAATATCAGAAGAGGGTAAGAGATCTTTGTAATTACCGCAGAATGTGACGCTTATCCTAACCAGGCGTGCGATAAATATCAGGATATGTTTTCATAAAGGCCATGATGCATTTGGGTAATTTTGTCACCCGACAGGCTCTGTGTGGTGCTTATATTAATAAAACAGAAATGAAACTCTTTGTTGAGGTGTGTTTTTGAGTGTCAAGGGGCGAGTGATGATGACAGATTGTTGGAGATTTAATCAAACGTGGTGTTGGCTGAATGAACATGAAGGGAGACGATAAGAAGATAAATGATCTTTACACAAGAACTGAGTTACATTAAACAGCTCTCTTATAACTGTGTGCTACTCTACGACTGGGGCAGAGCGCCCTCTGTCGGTGACGTTAGACAGAGTGCGATAACTTCAGGGTTTGAATTCTGTGGTCTGATTTTGTCATGCAGACCAGGTACATTTTAAAATGGAAGGATTTGATAGGCTGAGATATTCAATCAGTATGCAGAGTGAACTGGTTTATATTATGTTGATTTTGTGAATGATTTTTGCCTCACAACTTTTCCAATATTTGAGATGTTTGTTTTTTAAATGCTGCTGTTTTTTAAAATGTTTCATTTAATGAGTGTTGTGGGTGGTTGCTAGGGCATTTTAGACCATTGCTTACAGCCTGAAGTCAGAACCTCAACCCTTTTTTAACATTTTGATTCCTTGGATTCGTGTGGGTCCCATTTTCAATGCAGATCTAGGAGTCTTGTACACCAGCACGCCTCTCCTCACCAATCCACATGATCTGACATATCACAGTATTGGATAAGTCGCAAGCTTAAGCTTAAGGGGTGTAATTATCAGCAAAATGATGAGGAAATTTTTTTAAAGAACTGTCTTTTTAACTTTTAGGCATTTAATGTGCATGGTCCCTACATACATACGTGACTGTGTGTGTGTCTACTTAACCATATATTTGGGACAAATTTTTACCCAAAGGTCAGCAAAACCTGACAAATCTGTAGAAATGCTATAAAAATAGTAAACAAAGTTTTTTAATTTGTAAAAATGCAGAACGCTTTCTGTTAGGGTTGGGATTAGAGTATGAGTTAGGGTTAGGTTATAGTGTTTATAACTAGCTGTGTGTAAAAACTATAGAAGTCTATGGAATGTCCCCATTTAGATAGATAAGTATGTGTGTGTGTGTGTGTGTGTGTGCGTGTGTGTGTGTGTGTGTGTGCGTGTGTGATTGTGTTAGCAAGAGAAATATGTGTGTGTACATTCTTTGCTGTGTGTGTGTGTACTGTATATGTCAGAGAGTTCACTCACACAAAGGATCGATGGCTAGAGGAGATCTGGAGCCAATTATTTTCAGCTTAATGGTCCCTCAGGTATCAGCAAGAAGAACAACAAAACGACTGCAGGAGAGAGAGTCCTGACAACCCCAGCGCTCAGTCACCAGCCCAGCGCACTGCACGGCCATCAATTCCCAGGAGCCTCTGAGGGGAGGGGGGCCACCTGATTGGTTGGTTGGCCTGAGGGGAAACTGCCATATGAGAGATGGCGCTTGGCAGAGTCGAGAGGTTTTAGAGATTTTTTAGAGTTTCTGTGAAATTATGGTCAGAATGTGGAGGAGAATATCGAACAGTTCTGTGAGAGACACATTTAAGATACCACATGAGAAGTTCTGTGGTTTTATTACGAGTGAGATGTGTTGTAGAACATGACACAAACTGGATTTCAACATACAGTATCTATTGTACGTGTTCTAATTGTATAGAACACAAAAAGTTAAATAGTTCAATATTATGCAAATTATGTATAACATGCTTCATATACATCATTTCAACATACAAAATACAATATATGTGTTGTGACATCATTTCCATCAAGACCAACACTTTTGCCACTAATAAGTTTTTGACAAATTTAAGTGCTTGGTTACCAAGGAAACAACATTGTCAGGGAATAACATGCACAATACGCTAATGAAAAATGAGAAATCATATGTGAAACATGATGTGTAAAGAAAAAACTGAAGTCAAGGTAAATGTCATATGAGCAAATATTATAAGACGACTAAGCATTTTTGATTTGAACACTTAAAGCAAAGTTATATCACATTTCTTAACTTTCGTCTCTCTATCGCCATCTCTGTTTTCGTTATGCATGTTTACATTTAAGCATTTTGCAGACGCTTTTATCCAAAGCGACTTACATTGCATTATACTATAATGCAATATATTACAGTATAATACAATGTAACATACTCATTGTTTCTGAGTATGTGCAATCCCTTGGATCGAACCCATTAACTTTGGTTGGTAACGCCATGCTCTAACCACTGAGCTACAGGAAAGCTGTTAAAGTTACATGAAGCCAAACTGACAATTCCTAGGAAATCGGACCTGACAGCTCAGATTATAAATCATTATTATAAACTTACCTTTGGGAATCGAGTTAAGGCAGGGAGTTTTAAACACTGGTGTGTCATGTACTTGCTAAATAATTGATTTTTGTTCATTTCTAACCATTGCAGCTTTAAATAACCACACTGCGCATCTGAAGCCATTAAAAGCAATGTAACGTATTGCTCTGCTGCTGCTGGTTTTATGGATCTCCACCACTCGCACAGGTACATGCAGTGACTGTGGTAGTTTATAAGCTGTGCTGCTGTGGGTGGTGCAACTCAGTGAAAAATGAATGTGCAGGATGGCGTTGCAGATGATGTGAGATCTTTGTGTGCTTTACTTTGCAGTCAGCAGCGAAGCCACCGTTCTCTGTCTCGCTCGCTCGCTCTCAGGAGGCGTTTCAACAATAAAGCGTCTCGCGACGGAGCGTAAAAGTACAACACTTACAGCACAAATATCTATTCATGTTTCAAAATCAGCCTCGAATGAAATGTTGCGAACCCGGGAGGTTTAATTCTTCTGGGAATGGGCAGAGGATGGGTGAGGGCCCAGAGAGAGAGAGAGAGAGAGAGAGAGATACACAGAGAGAGAGAAGGGCGGTGTCATCCTCCAGCAGTGGGACCTGCGGCTCTTTAAAGCAATCCCAGAAGGCATCTGATGTGCATTGAACTCTGGGATGCCTCTGGCTACACTTTTCTAACAGCTTAGACATCATAAAGTATTTAGGTGCATTTAACACACACAGGTAACCAAACACTCAGGGCTTCGGTTAGCGGTGGATGAAATATTTGAGGCCTTTCCTCTGATATGATGGTTCATTTCAAGGCAAAGATCTAAACAGGTGAAGGTCTAAACGGAAATGCAGAAACTCGTATATGCATCTGACGCCATGAAACCCTGACAGTCATAAGATGTCTATTTGTGTGTGTTTGCATCTGAAAGACGCCTTATATACGGCAATACAGCATTCTCTGTTTGTCACGTTTGTCATGATGGAATTTATTTGATGATGTACATAAATAAGATCGTTTCGCTCGTGTATGTACACAAATAATGTTCAAAGGAAACAGTTCACACAAAAATGAAATCTTGTATTCATTTATACATGTCATTCAAAACTTAAAAGCTGGCAATTTTCTGCAGAACACAAATAATGTTACTAATAACACAGTTCTTCACATAGTGACTTACAAAAATGTTTGAAAGAAAAGATACTTAAACATATCACTCTGAGGAGGAACATTTTACACCAAACCGTCCACATTACTTTAGTATTGCTTCAGAAAGTTTGGACTATAGCGCTTAACTGGATTATAGCGCTTAATATTGAGCTGTAGAACTAAGGCTGTTGTAGTTGTAATATTCTTCTCTTTGGACTTCAGATGACATGAAAATATGAGGTTAGCTCATTTTCATTCTTAATGAACTGTTAATTTCAAGACAACATGATCAAAATCATCGACTCTTTAAGGTCCGCGTGTGATTGTGCACGACACATCAGTGCTAGTGAAACTAGCGCTCAGAAAATGAACAACAGTAGAACCATATTGCCGTTATGGGTGAAGATTCATGTAACGCTTTGACATTTGCGTGGAGGCGCCTCCATCACCGGAGCACACTAACGCCTCTTACGCCCCTCGAAAGCTCAATCGCGGACTCTTTCCCGCAGCATCGGCCGCCCGTGGGCCCGATGCGACCGGCCGGAAACAGTGATGGATGAAATGAGAGCGAGAAGCTGGCAGAGAGGGCGGGCCGGTCACCTGCTGGTCAGAGAGCAATGACCACACCTCCCACCGGGTTTACGGGCACGTGCACGCGCGTCTACTTAATGCACGTGTATGTTTTTTTTTTGCGCAAAAAACTTCCTCAGCGCCAGTTTGAAAGTTTCCAGGAGAAATACGAACATTCATTTCCTGTTATAAATGTGTCTGCGTGCAGAAGTGTCTACGTGTGTGTGTGTCGGTCAGAGAGCGATGACCGCGGCCGCCGGTGCTCTCACAGGGGGGTTCATTACCGCGAGTGACAGGGCCTCCTCTAAAACGCCGTCTGAGGAATACACACTCTGCGTGGGACAAAATAAACACCCGGCTTTGAGTGGGGGCACCATAAATTATTTATATCGCCGGCAGAACAGCAGAGACGCTCTTAATATCTGTACCTGCTCGTCTGGACGAGTAAAAGATGATTTATGTCTTATGGCCACATTAAATTTCACTGCAATTGGGCCTTGTGCCTTCTGGGGTCTGGGGAGACACAAAATGCCGGTTATAAACTGCTGCAGTTGTTCTATGGAAACATAGGAAGGAGCGCAGCGGTTCTCCGGCTCTTGTTTATTTCTGAACAACACGCCTCGGTCAAGCCTGTTCTATCGTAGTCTGCTGATGATATATAGATAACAAGCATGATCAGCAGCTTTATGTATAAAGTTGCAAATTCAGAACAATAATGCGTCTTGTTCTATGGGATTCTGTATGATGCTTTTTGTTTCGAAGCATTTTAAAAAAGAATATTGCCTTACAAATCTTCTAATAAACAAGCCATAAGTGGGACTACAAGTTATTATCATTCTCTCAGTTAATTGTTTCCTAGCTCAATGTGATGCTCAATATGAGTCACATAAACATGTTGACTTATATTTATACTAATTTAAGATTAAAGTTTAAAGTTACATGCACTGAAGATACAGATTAAAAAGAGGAAGATACTGATAAAACAGGAACCTTGACATGCAGCTTTAGTGAGCAGTGGACACGTATCTATCTGTAGAAATGTACAGAAATCCTTTAATAACAATTGAATGACAAAAATGGCCAGTGTGCATTATTTGATTAAACACCGTAACAGCACCATTACAAACAGCCCAACAGCAGCATTAAACGTGACCACAGGACACACCCAGCAGAAGGTCAAAGGTTTGCTTTAAGTTGTTATGTGCACCAGTTTTTTAATACACCTTTAGCAGAGGTCACGAATTTGAGGACCTGATCCACACAAACTTTGTAGAGCAGCTATTTTCTCAATGCAAAACAGTTAAGCTGTCTGTACATTCGTGTATGTTATGTTTTGCTTAAATCTAAAGGTGCGTCTTGTTTTAAAATATTGTGTATTATTAAAACATTATTTAAGCTAATTATGGCTGCCAATTATATCCCTAAAATCAACATTTGCAATTATTTCAGTGTTATTTCAACATTTTGGTTCTTAAAACAGTGTAAATACGATTTAAGATGTTTTAGAGAGATCTTTGATGTATGATCACCCAAAAATATTAACATGAATATAACTGATAAACTGGACTGGCAAACAACGTAGAAAACTGTGCCGGTTCACAGCTTCATTCTTACCTGTGGGACAAAATAAACAGCAAACACACACACGGCTTTTAAAATCTGTGCAAATATCTGAAACTATAAAACGGTCGGTAAACGACTAGAATCTTCATGCCTGTTCTAATTTCCCTTCCTCTCTGACATTTACGCTCATTACTCATTTTTAATGGAATATAATGGTCGCAGTTGGTGGCAAAGGGACCCTGTTCTCGCTCTCACAACGACACAAACAAAACTCTGAGAATAAAGAGGCTTTCCACAGAGATCAATGCTCATGGAGGAGAGGAGAGACAGGTCTATTTCTTTTCTGCCCCTCTCTCTCGATCTCTTTCTTCTCCTCCTGTTTAAGGGAGCTCCCCAGCCGCCCCTGGTGACAAATGGGGGTGGTTGAGAAGTGGCCGTTTGGTGTCTGGCATCAGCACGCACACAGAAGAGCCTCCGAGGCTTCAGGGTGGGGAAGACAGGCCCTCGACTGCAGCCAGCGGAGAGGGGGGTCCTCAGGGGGCCTGCGGGCGAAACGGACCCCCATAAATCAGTCTGTTTGAGCTGTGCTCACCATCCATCTCAGTTCTAACGTCCCAGAGGAGAGCGAGAGAGAGGGGAGCGAGAGAAAGGCTGAAGAGGAGCAGGAATGTGTTAGAGAGAGCAACCTAAATTCTACACTTGCAGTGTGCGTGTGTGTGTGTGTGTGTGTGTGGGTGTAGCCGCACATAAAAGACATGCTGATATTTAATGAGAAAAAGCACAATAAAAGGGAATGTTCATCATATGAGCAGTTTTTGTGGTAACAGAAGATATTAAAGGTGGGGGGAAGACTAAAATCTTTTGTGGCATGAGTAATTCTTATCATAGTTATGGTATATTATTGATACATATATATATTTGGATGAGGTACTTCATTTCAATCGATTTTTCTTAACTCCACACAAACTAAAAGATTATTTAATGACTAAAATAAATGCTAAAATTGGCACTAGGGCAAAAATACCTTCACATTATGTAACACAAGTTAAAAATAAAAAATGTTTATGTACTGGCCCAATAATTATAGCACCATGTACATATATTTACCATATTGTAAATGGTATAGCGAAATCTCTATCAGTTGCCTCATTTCTAGTGTCTCTGTGTATACCGTCACACAACTCAGCCCTAGATGACACTTCCTGTACAGGTTTCATTGGAACAATAAGCACTTACACACTGTATGTGTGCTATAGATGTGTATGTTTATAAATTAAGCTGTGAGTGCGAGACGAGGTGTCTCTGTGCTGCTGTGTATGTGACTCCCTCAGGCTGTGATAGTATGTAAGACACTGATGTTCAAACAGACGCGTTTGAGGGGCTCAGAGACCCTGTAGAACAAGATCGTGCCGTAGGCTTTCAGTGAGACCAAGGGCAAGACGACGTCTTCAAAGACACCAGACGTTTCCACAGGCCAACACGACTGGTCCAGAAACATCTGATCCTCCTCTGTCTTCTCTCCTGAACACACACACATGAATGGAGTGTCAGTGTCACACCCTCACGCATCAGCACGTGTATACAAACCTCAACGAACAGGTTAAGGTAGTCGACTAGTCATCCAACTAGTTGATTAGTGAGGAAGTTTTTCTTGTTGTTTTGTTTGTATTTTTGTTTGCTTTATTAATTCAAGTTAACTTATTATTTTGTTACTTGTCTGGCCACCGCCATTATCATTTAGACAGATGTTTTTGGCATCTAAATCACATTCGTCATTAGCATTGCGTTCTCAACATGTCCGACTTTAAAGACCACCCGTGGTGAACATCCGACTTTTAATGTTGTTTATATGTCTGTGTGGTGTTATACGCCTCAAGACAAACCATGTGCAAATTCATCAGTCCACACTATTGCTTTTTTCTATACAATGGCAGTTTACAGACAGTCTCAAAAACACGGTTTGAAATCACCTCTGTTGTTTATGCCACAAACATGTTGTGAGCAATCACATGAATGAGTGGACA
Organism: Botia almorhae; assembly: GCA_036877575.1. NCBI lineage: Eukaryota > Metazoa > Chordata > Actinopteri > Cypriniformes > Botiidae > Botia > Botia almorhae. The sequence goes on from JAZGTJ010004707.1 coordinate 19,720, forward strand.
GAGTGGATCTGAGTGGAGGCTAATTGAATTATACTGTATATGAAAGGAAGCAAGATTATAGAGTTGCATCCAAACTATGTTAAGGCATAAAGTAAGTTTTTCACAGAAAAGGTTTAAAAATGTAATTTTGGTGATCAAAGATTAGTTTTAGGGGTTTAAAGTATCAACTTTACAGGCTTGCATTTAATATGCAACTTTTAAAAGCACATCTTAAGACTCCTGCATTTTCTGCAACGCATCATGCAGTATGTAAAGAAAGTGGATTAAATACAAAACCAGCCTCATTATACAACCCTCCAACCATTTAGGCAACTCACCAATTAGTTGATTTTGAATACATGCAATTTCGTACATCTCAACATGCCGCATGTGTGATGCGTGTAATTGCATGTTTGCAATACATGCAAAAATTGCTCCACTGCAGACCTCAGATGTGAGGTTCTGCACACAGCGACAAACTCTCCAAGACTCCCCATATAAAACTCTAGTGAAGGAGAGCAGTGTGGGCAGGAGAGAGAGACAGAGATTTCAAGAAGTTGCCATTACATCCCCTGTCTCCCATGGTTGTGAATTTTGCATGCCGGGTTGAGACACCATAGAGAAGTCGTTCCCCTGAGCCCCAAATGTGCCAAAAGCAAAGCCAGTAAATAACAGTCTCCATTCTTCAAATGAATGCTAATTTCATACTGTATCTCTTGCTCTCTCTCACTCTCTCTCTCTCTCCTCAACTTTGTTCACATATTGATGTGCTCTGAAATCAACTTCAAATGGCGCCAACGATATCGCTGAGAAAGGAATCCTGATTCTCCTTTATGCCCCTTTTTTTCTTCAGTGATGCCCTGAATGGTGGTTTCATTAGCTTGCCGCTAATTAGCCTCCTTCTGCTGATTTGCAAGTCGATGGCGGTGGCTGCAGGACTGGCATCTTTGAGCCTCTCGCCGCTCTGATCTTGGGGGTCCTACAGTCCCCCTCTGTTCCAGCCTTCTCCACAATTAGTACTAAAGAAATTCATGTTCTTCAGAGATACATTATTCATATTGTCTCTGTACGTAAATAAATCATCACATTCTAGAGGACTAAGCTGATCTCATCTATTTCCGACACGACGGCAAAACTCAATCGCTACAAAGGATTTGACCTTCATGCATGTACCGCCCATTTCCTTCACAGATTTTTCATACTTATTACATGGCTTTCTGAGATGCCCGGTTCTGGCTGGTCAATACAAGCATTGAGCAGTCAAATACGTTTGTATAATGACTGCCCAACTGTATATTTGTCTGATTACAAGATATGGTTGCTGCTTTAAATGTATTACTTTTCAGTTTAGGAGCCCCCAGTTAACGAGTAAACAAGATCATCTAAACAAAACAGTTGAACATGTTTGTTTTAATGCTGCCACTAACTACAAAGCTACATGACGGTTAAAAAACAAAAATAGGCAAATATGACAGATTCCAGTGGCACACTGAACTATAAACACTCTCAAAATGCCCGTTTTGCACACTTTTATATGACCAAATTATCCAGTCCAGCTTAGTTGGTTATATCTGACTGCAAAGCATGCTGGGTAATGGGCAGAGCTACAATGTTACGCTGTTATTAAGAAAATAATCTGAAAACTTTATTGGGTTTATACTCAACTTCGGAGCAAATTAGTTATTAGCATTAGCTAACAATTGAAGTTGGTTTGTGCTTTCAGTTAACATAAAATAGTGAGTTCAACAAACTCATACGTAATCCAAAGCTTAACAAACCTGCTTAATTTATTTAGCTGACCAATAATATTTTGTATTCCTGATGTTAAATTTAAGTGTTCTTTGTTTGACAAACTTCCTAAACTGCTCCTATAAACATACTTAAAGAATAAATTACCTAAAACCTAACGAAACCTAAAAAACCTAAATCAATTTTGTACAGCACAAATTTAACCAAACAATTCAACCACACAAAGCCAAACAGCTATTCATTTTACATAACAATTATTTCCATAAAACACACGTAATTAAATTAACGAAGTGTAAATAACAAAAATAAATGAATTTGATCAGAACATATGGCTGACAGTACGTTAAATCTATGTTTGTATTGCTATCACTGGCAGGTCAGCATTTTGAACTCTGAAACCTCCAAACAAACATGCTGGACGTTATATTTAATTTGTAGCTTTTTAAAGTCCAATCTGATTATTATTAACAAGACTTCAGGATGGGCGTCCTGGACGCTGGTAAATATGAGCTGTAACAAAGCCATGATTTCTCAAAGCCATCAGAGTTTTTCAGAGGGCAGCAGCGCTGTGTCTGATTTATTTTCTCCGGCGGTGATCAAGCGTTTCTGGGAGAAGTGTTAACTGGACAGACACGCTGCAGTCATTTCAATGATTCAGTAGCTTCACTTTGTGCTATTATTCATTGGTCTAAAGGGAGGCAGGGTTCGGCCGACGGGCCTGCATGTTTTATAACTACTGGAGGGCAAAGCTTTCCACCACAGCCCTGCACGTCTGTGAGAACACCAGACTCGTTCACACATGGAGATGTGCTGTAAACACACACTGGGATGGTGTTTACACACACAAACACACACACATACACCAGTGTGGAGGACATGGCGACCAAAAACACGCTTGGTCTGACAGATCTTTCTTCATATCTGATTCTAAGACCTTCTCCTGCAGGCCACTCGCCTGCTGGTTCACACTGTTTGTCAAACAAATGCTGGTAACCAAAGATCGTGAACGCACCTTATAAATGGAACAGTTACACACACAAAACAAATCATCCTTTAATCTCTCAGGTCATTTTCATCTGTGAAACAGATAAAGAGAATTTAGGCAGAATGTCCTTGGCAGATTATTCATGCAATAAAAGTATTGTTACAAGAAAAAASTGTACTCAATATTCAAACCAGTTCACCTATCAGTTAGATAACTTACTGTTATGTATGTTACTTTTTATTGTTTTTTAAGAGCTTGGCGTTTAAAATCACCACCTCCTTTCATTGCATTGTAACGGCATTCTGCCTAAAATCTCCTTTGTGAAGGAAAATAACAGTGAGTTGAAACAACACGAGTTAGTAAATAATGAAAGAAAATGTAACTATTGCTTTAAGTTAGCATCGGCATTTAGCATCAGCACTTGGGGTCTCAAAGCACTTTGTGAAAACAAATAAATACACTTTTAAAAATGAGCCTTTTCAGCCAACCATCTTTGGTTTTTTATCCCCTTTCGTTTGCTGGTTTAAGCATCTGTGAACGCTTCCCCTGTCAGGTGAGGACAAGGGGGTGATAACAGGTAAAGCTATTACCCCACAGCGACGATTCTTCCCTGCGACAATGACCGCCAAATTCCATCCCCCCTCCACACTCAGTTTGTGCAGTGTGCTATTAAGGATTTTCTATGGACTCATTTGGAGCAACAAATAAGCAAATATGAATATGTGGCTTCATTTTTCTACCCAATTAGAGCAGATATTGGGCGTTTACTATGTTTTGAAGAGTCCTAGGTTCCATTCCGGTTTCCATAACTGCTCTTTGGAGAGAGAGCAATGGCACCATTTTGGGTGATTTGTAGCACAGATTGACCATGTCTTTGTGCAGGACGGGGCTTTGACTCATTGAATCAGGGGTGACGGGAATAGGGCACCCTGTGGTTTTAGCAAGTCTGCTGAATTGCTAATGAAAGAGGGGGGGGCTGAAACTGATGAGCAAAACGAAAGAGGGAGACGGAATCAGACAGGAGCCTTATCGGCATCATTTAGGCCAGAACCAATTATAGATCTGATCTGCTAGCGAGAGAGAAAACAGGCCATTTTGAAAGGCAACACAAATCAATGAGAGCTGACACTAATCTGTTTGACAGAAAGACCTGTTAGCGGTTTGAGGATCATTACCGCGCTGCTGCCCGATGCATTACGGCAATGAAACGCCGAATGGAAACACAAAACAGTGGGAGGCTGTGTGCCATCTGCATCATGTGCCACGACTGGTTGTTTGTTAGCCTTGCAGTCAGCGAGCATCTCAATTTTCTGGCCCTTGAAGAATTTCCTTCTCATAAGCTGCTTAGGTGAGCACCCGACCCCACCTTGACCCGCTCGCACCCTGGTATTATGTTATTGTACTTTAGTAACCCTCTTACTTCGGTCTCCTGCTAATATGTAGCGCTTGATAACCATTTGTAGGAGTTTTCAAGAACTGTCAAAGTTCACAATGCAGCTCAAGAGCTTGAAGAGAGAGCAGGGTGGAAGGATATTGATTCCCGTTGAATCACAGACACACACACACACACAGACACACAAGAATTCTTAGCATAGCAGCCTGTTACAGATCTCCGAGCTGCCAAAATGTAGCAATTGTCAGTAAACACTATTAGCATAGATTTGGGGATTGCATTACCTCCCAGCTCAATGGAACACTGCAGTCCATATATAAAAGCCCATCTGTAGTGGCCTGAATCCTGGATCAGGGGCTGGTGGAGGGTCTTCTCAGAACCTGACCCAAGGGAGAACGGGTGCGGGGGGGGTTAGCCTGGCTCGGCCTGGCTTTGGCTGCTTACGCTCAGCAGCAGTATTCCCCCTCCGCTCCTGGTTGCCATCTGCCACGGAGCTGGTGTGAGGAGCGTCAGGAGCGATGTGGGCTCGGCCGGCTGCGTGCGAGGCAGCTGGAGTGATGGCGAGCCGTGTATCGGCAGGGGAGTACATCGATTTCCTGTCAGCAAGATTTTACATCTCATAACACGGGCCGTGTTTTGCACCTATAACGGCAGCCACAGAAGTCTCCTGTATGCTGTATCAATGTCCAGCTGGATTCTTTGGGGGAGTATCAATTGTGATTATAAAAGCAGTTTAATAGATGGCATTGTAGAGGAAAAGATCTCAGCACCCGTGGGACCTCATTAAGTCGACTTAAAACGGATCTTTATTACTGTTAGATATTGATTTACATTGGTAACCTTTGACTTTTTTAGTATATTTCACCACACTGCACCATACTCTTGTATAATTAACAAATACAGCTAGCAGTGTATTTATAGGTTAAAGAGAATGTGTGCAATTGTTTCCTTAAACAAATAATATATGAATTATTTTGGCTTACAGGCTCATAAGGCTGGTGTTCGTCACCAGACCTTCGTTATTTATTTTTGTTATTATTCATATTTTGCCCTCTTATATTTATCAGCTTAAAAGAATCTCAAATCTGACAAAGAGAAAGAGAGAGATAGATGGGCAGAGAGAGAGAGAGAGAGGGATAATATATCAGTAAATTTACAAAATATGATTGCATCACGAGAAACAACAAACAAAACTGAGCAGTACAGGCGGTTTCCTCTATAGACTTAAGCAGATGCATTACAAATACACTGTAATGAAAAACTGTTATTAAAGGCAAGTGCAAACACGAGGAGTCACATGAGAGGTCTAGTGAAACTTTTTATTCCATCAGTTTCACTTATCCACAAAGGTTTCAATTTTATGCAAAGTCGAGCTGTTGATGACAAGTAACCTGTCATTTTGCTCCTGCCTGGCACTCGTTTTAAGCGCGATGTGCAATCTTGCATCGTTTGCTGTAAAACAGAATCCCATTTGCCCTTTGTCAGCACAAAACACATGGATATGAAGGTTTCAGTCCTGAGTAAGCAGTGAATTTCAGAACGGCCCCTTGAGACACAGGAAATGCACAGAGGTCCCTTCCTCTCCTTCATCAGCACCCCTGTTGCCATACAGCCGCTTTAACATTTATCAATTATTCAAATCAAGCACAAGATGTGACAGAAAACAGCAAAAAGTGTGTTTACAGACCAAAACTCAGCCATTGGATATCTGGTCTGACTGTGGCCAGATATCTGATTTAAAAGAAAATCTGGATTTAGCCATTACATGCAAATTTGAAGTAAACATTCGAGTTTTTTCTGCTTTTTACTCTTATTTATGTAAATATGTTATTTTTGGCCCACAACAAACCCTCATCCACAGCACACATACATATCGCACTCATTCACGTGTAGCATCAACTTTTTTACACAATCTCTTGCACATTTACACAGGGCAATCTACAAAACATTGTATTCCTTTAAACTATATTATTATTTATATGTGCTATAATTAAGACGTTTCAAAATAACAGTTGGAGGTCCAGCCCACCTACCCACTCACTGGTGATGATAAAGACACAGACAGAAACATCGTATGCAATACGACTCTCTGTTAACTCTCTATATAACTCTCTATACTCTGCGATCTATTATATTTAAGAATTTTCATTTCTTATTTTACTTAGTTCAAACACCTTTATTTTACAATCACGGAAAGACAACTTTCAGTCTTCGTCTCACTCAGCAGCTGTAGTGACCTTTTCCGCAACGACGCTGCGGAAATGTAGCAGTTTTAACCTATTTGTTTATCGTATATACAATTATGTGTGGATTTATACCCGCAATATATTACCCTGGCATTGAAATATAAAATGGAAAAATGAAATAATATTTTTAAATATGAAACTAAAACCGCCAGTAGATGGAGGCAAATCACTCTCTTAACGAGTGAATCATTCTACCCTTCAGTCAAACGATTCGTTCAAAACAGCTGTTTCATTCAGCTACAATAGGGAGTCGTTAAGTCAGATGCCCCATATCTTTAATTTGATGGTCTTTTAAATAATTTTGGTGGCACTTTTGCCTCAAGCATCCTTAACTTTGAACTTAACTCTGGTGTGTGTGCTGCGTAAAGTCAAAGGGGGCGGGGCTCTTGCGAAGGCCCCTTCTGTTGTGAGGCCGCTAGCAAACGCTTCTGTAAATACACATATGTAAATAAATCTATATTTTATTTATTTATAGCATATGTTGCATTTATTAAAAGCAAACGTGTACTTTTCATCTGTTTTTTGTATTATTACATACACATCAAATCTTATTATAGCATATCTTACCTCGTCTTGTCTTCACATTTAAAGTTTGTCTGCTAACGGGCCTAAATAAGATAAGATTATCAAAAAATAAAGTTATTAAAATGTACTACACAAGAAAGAAAGAAAGGTTTATAAACTTAAAATGGCATTTTAACGGCATTTACCACAGCAAAATGATCAGCGTGTGTTTCAATAACATCTGGAATGACAACGGGAAGCAGTTTAAAATCTGCTCATAAAATCCAGTAACTGTGGCATTGGTTTACAACGTTTCACCTTCTGTTAACATTCACATTACCTTGCGAACGGTGTAAATTGATGTGACAATTACCACTGCATTGCTAAACCCAGAGGATGTAGGATGCAGAAGTTGTCATGGTATGCAGAATGATCTAATTATCTATAGTTTGCCCGGCTGCAGGTGTCTGATGGCTGGTAAATGGGGTCTGTTAGTGCAGTGGTTCTCAGCCCTGTTCCTAGAAGCGCATCAGTATGCATTTTATCCCTGATCTGACACATCAGTTTTAGGAAATACTCCGCTAATGTGCTAATGAGGTTTGTTTGTTTGTGGGAACATCCAAAATGTGTACTGATGGTGGCCCTCCAGAAACAAGGCTGGGACACGGTGCGCTATGGTGACCCATGACATGCGCTTTGCTTCCAGATAACCAGTGATGCTGGGCAGATGTGTTGCTGTTTCTGTGCACATCTTTTATCGCGCTGGCCACTATTTCACTCTAAAATCCATCCATTTCAGCAAGTGATACTAACTTATGTTGGTCATCTGTCTGCATCCTACACTTGGTGTTTCTGACATTTTAGATCAAAAATCTTCAAACAGTTTGTCTGGATCTAAAAACTACACGTTTTCATAGTTTTATATACAGATCAACAGCACCACCTGCTGGGAAACAGCAGCAAATTCTTCTGAGGACGTTGGAGAGAACTAGGTTCGTTAGTAAACTATGGTTAATTTAAAAGAGAAAACTACCAGTCTTACGCTTTTGAACTATTTAGTGTGCACAGATTATCTGTAGTAGGGAATAATAAGTAAAAGTAATATTAAGTAGGGAATACTCGTATTTGTTGACATGTGTAGTATCCAGAGAATTATGTATATGTGCATATATAAACGCACACACAAGCACAGACACAAACATGTTTACTTGTCTATCTAAATGGGGGCATTCCTAGACTTCCATTGTTTTTATACGCAGCTAGTTATAAACAATATAAATTAACCCTAACCCATACTGTAACCCTAACAGAAAGCTGGTTTTGTTTATACATGTCCACAATTAGCCTTGCAGATTCCTGTTACAAATAACAGCTGGAAGGTTATCCAACATTCCAACTTTAATTTATTTGTTTGCTTAAACAACATGTTTTATGAGGTACGGCTAGTTAGAAACATCTAGACATGTATAACTAGTCCAACTGCTGTGGGTGGAGGTTGTTTTAATCACTCAGCCCTATGATTAAATATATCATGTCCTGTTCTGCCATGTCATGCTAAACAGACAAATAAAGCAAAAATAAGCAGGTGTGTCTTTTAGCAAGCTGAAATATATCTCAAATCATAGCACAATGAATTAAAAATAGCATTACAAAGCACAACAAAAGGCATGAGGTTCAAAATAAATTTCAAGAGAACTTGCACTTTTCCAGTGCCAAAAAGCGGCCCGGTTATTAAAAATTAATTAATAATTAATCATTCATTTCTGCACAACCCCACCCCCATGTTATGCCACGATTGTGTTGCATATATTGTGTATCCTTTAAACTCCCTATTAAGGGCCCTGTGTGAATGCATTCAGTAAATCAGAGTGAATCATAGGATTTCATTTATTATTTGTGGTGCCTGTTTTGACTTGTAAATCACACCTGTTTCATTCAACAACAAAGTTCTGCTACCATTTCTTCTACTGTTTTTCAGTAACATCTTCCATCTGTATGGGTGATATACCTGCAGGGTCTCATGGGCTTTTCTGGTCTTTTTACAATTGAAAAACAATCTCTAGTCGCTCCCAAAAGAGGTGAGAATTTTAATTAATTACATTTATGTGCTAAATTAATTTATATATTGTTCTCTTTTAAGTGACTTTGTCTGAATAAAGTCTGAATAAAATGAGCTGTGTGAGAAATTTCTTAAACACCTCATCTAAGCTCATACTTTAAAGTAAACAAATAGCAACACATGCTTTCTGTTATGGGTTTGGATTAAAACAAATAGCAGGTTTAACCAGCGTTTATCATTCAAATGAGTGAACATACATTTTGCTTATTGTGGTAAAGGTTTATTTTCATTGCAAACATAGCGTAACTGGGGGAAAAGGTGTTCAGATCTTTAACATAAACTCACGTTTAACTGTAATAACTGTAATAACTTCATCATGTTACGCAACTCAATTCAAACACCATCAAAGACGCAGTTACACTGCATCTTTTGGCATGAGGTGCCACAGTTAACTTTATATAAATTACAAAAATATTACAACACCTCTGAACTGAACACCTCTGTAACAAAGAGTACGCCAAAATAATAATATAATTGTTTTAAAATTTAAAGCAGCAGTCCACAGCTTTTGCCTCTCTACCGCCATCTCTGTCTGAAACATAAAATTGCAGGTTACTTTATGTACTTTTCATTATGTATGCTGAATGTATTTCATGATGTATGCTCAAATAAAGCCAAATGGACATTTCTGGGAAATCGGACCTGGCAGTTCAAGTTATAAATCATTGTTATAAAGTTATCGTTTCACTGAATCGTGAACACTGATCCGTCACGTATTTGCTCATTATCTTGCTCATAATTTGTGTTCATTTTTAACCCAGAAAAGTTACAGATTGCTGCTTTGATATTACTGGAAAGGTTTTAACATTATATAGCACTAATTCTTTTAGCTGTCAGGAATAAAACATTTCTTGCAATAGTCTGCTGTCATTGCAGCGGTAAAGTGGGACATACTTTATAATCATTAGTGAAATCAATTTTACGCTAAAACTGATGCGTGGAATTGTTGATTTTGCCATCAAAAACATCAAATCTTGAGACATAAGGAATGACGTACATTAGTGTTACAAGCTTCTAGAGATGCTGTGAACAACATGGAATCTCTGTTTCAGACATCATTGTAGACAATCATGTATTGTCCCGGGTTAAAAGAGCCCACACCCTTGTTTAAGTGACTTTCTGGTTTCTGTATGGCTGTGGGTGAAACGATAATATGT
>JAZGTJ010004708.1:0-29848 GCA_036877575.1 Botia almorhae
CTTTGTGTGCTGTGTACATTTATCATACATGTAAAGCTGCTTTGTAACAATGTCCTTTTGTGAAAAGCGCTATATAAATAAAGTTGAATTGAATTGAATTACAGGCTATTATAAATATCTAATTATTAAAAGAACTGTCACTACATAATTCCCATTCTTCCCAATAACACTGTTTGTGTTATTGTTATTTTATAGTTTTCAAAGGCATTATAGTCATTCTACAATGTGCAATAATAGTAAATAATAATATAATAGAAATGTTAAAAATTAGTAATATTATATAAATAGTAATACATAAATGTGTGTGTAGAAAATAGGAAATATGTGTATAGGAATGACAAGAATTGTAGCACTCTGTTGATGTGTTAAATTTGTATTTTTCTCCAGCTAATGGCAGCGAGCTGCACATTGGCAGTGTGCGTTATGAAGATACTGGTGCTTATACCTGCATCGCAAAAAATGCCGTTGGCGTGGATGAAGACATCTCATCTCTATTTGTGGAAGACTCTGCTCGCAAGACATGTAAGTGTTCAATTAAGTGTTAAATTTAAAACATTTCAGCACCCACTGGAGTTTTGTGAATGAATGGGAACAATCACAGAAAGTTTGCTATGAGTGATTCTTTTTATGTGAGAATATTTTTACTAGGACACAGTGGCAAGCATGTGGTTAGTGAAGTACTTTACAGTCTTGTAGGTTGTTGGTTCAATAAAGTCACCAGTGTGGAAAGGACGGTTTGTCTTTAATAATGTTTTAATGGTCGTGCAGCAGTAAACAGCCCTGTGGTGTCTGTGTGCATGTGTTAATTCCAGTTACAAACATTTTCTGGACTGTTAAATTCACAGTGTTTAGTCATAATTTGAATACATCATGGCATGCACCACTCGTTCAGGTTTGTGCTGAGGAACCAAGATATACCCAACTGTCAGCGGTTAGTTCAGCATTGTTGCAGGAGGGACACAACGTCTGGTTCCCTCCATCAGGGAACATAGTTTACAACATAGTTAGCTTTCTGTCACTTACTCAATGTTGTGTCAATGTAGTGACAGTAGGGGTCCCTATACTAAGTGCCGCAACAGCTGAACTCTGCGCTATGGAACTAGGTGGTAAGAATAGCATGCTCGAGCAAGACGTCACAGAATCCATAACCTTCAATGCACAGATAAAGTGTGAAGCTAACCATATGGGAGGGACGAAATATAAAGGTTCTAGAAGGTCATTGCAGAATGAGTCTGCTAGTCATGCAGGGGACTACCATAGGGAGGACTATCCCAGATTATAGGCCATGGTGAATAGATCAGTAGTTCTCGGGGAAGACACAGTTTTACAGACAGGGAAACCGTACTGTGGAAAATATTTATATGGGGTAACCAAAGGGAATTACTGCATATGACTTTTGATGATTTGTCAGTAAGCTAACCAGTTGGGTAGCCACAAATGACAGATCCAGTCTCTAGGGGGAAAGAAGCTATGGTAGGCTTGACACTCTACCGGTTCTTCAATAGGCTTGTGTACAAAAGAGCAAGGTAGAATAAATAAGATCTATGCTGAGGTTATAGAACCTCAAAGTATTGGGTATGGCCACCCAGATCACCTAGAGAGAATCTGTTGAAAAGAGTATCAGTTCCGGGACCCAAGTCTGATTGGGCCAAAAGGGGACCACCATCAAGATTCACTCCTCTTTCTTCCTGATTTTGCACAGTGCCTGTGCAATTAGGCCTACTGGGAAAAAAGCGTACTTATGCAGACCACAAGGCCAGCTGTGTGCTAAGGCATCTGGGCTGAGGGAGGCCTCAGTCAAGGCATATTAAAGTGGAGAATAAATGGAGAAATACAATGTGCTCCCAGAAGATTAATCTGCGCCACTTCGAATTTGTTCCATATAAGATGGACCACGTGGGGTTGCCACTCTCCATGAAGCATCACCTGTTGTGAAAGTGCATCTCTGCGCAATTGAGGGCCCCTTCCCCGCCCTGGGTGGGGTACGTCCACATGAGCAGGTTGGTCTTTTTTGGGCCACCCATCTCAGGACCGCTTCAAATTCTTGTTAGTGTCCTTAGCGATCAACAAGCGGGCAGCCAGTGCCAGTTCCTGGGTTTGGTAAGAAGCAGACGAAAGGGGCTGTCTTTGGGTGCTGTACCCTGGGATACGACCATGACGAGGCAAGATATGTTTTATTCTCTCTGTGTCCTTCTTTACCATTCAGACTGCTGAATACACGGTAAATCCTGTCAGAAAAACAATGCAAAAGCAGCAGCAAAGTGTATGGATCAGTTCCGAGAAACAAATTGATTGAGTGGTGCATGCCACATCTCCCTTTTGTCACTACATCAATACAACATTAAGTGAGTGACAGAAGAACATTTGTTGTTTTTGGGCTTGTCTCCCCCCTCTATAATAAGGTAAAAGAGAAAAATCATCTTTTAAAATGTTTTGGCATTTTGTGGCTGCTAGATCTTGTATTTCTTACAAGAATCACAGCCTTCAATATTCATCTCCCAGAAATACAATAATTGAGTTTACACAGCACAACAAATTCCCACCAAAAACCCTTCATTTATTATTTGTAATATTAATTTATTAAATGTAATATTCATTTTTTTTGTTTGATGGTTATGATGGTATATTGATAGTTTGGATATCAAAAATGTTTAATTTAAAGATTCTTATATTATGATCTAAGTTTTATTATTTGTCTGTACTTTAGCATTTTTTAGCAATTAAAAACAATCAGAAGTTTTTTTATGCGTTCAGAGTTAAAAAACTGCTAGATAATGTGATTGGTAGCTTTCTTTCTTAAATAATAAGACCTGTCATTATTACACATTATACCAAAATATATCTGAGGGCTGATGATCAGATCCTTTCAGTAATATATGTGATTTGTACAGGCAGAGACAGGCAGATATATTAGTATTAAGGTGAATGTGGATTAGACAGATAATATCCTCACAATATCTGAACACAATATCATTTGTTCAAGGGAAATTCTCTGCAGCAGAGGCTGCAGAGGACACATTTAATGAAGATCACTGATACTGTAATGAAGGTTCAGAGAAATGCACTGCTTCTGTTTTATTTATAAAAATAAAAATTGACTGCACTAGCCAATTAAATCCTGACATGTGTATGATAGCTCGGCTGTCTTATTTACTCATATTTTACATATTTACGTTCAGTTGTAAACCCAACATGACAGAAAGCTATTGTCGACTGTGATTGCACTGACCTTGATGCTGTTCCTGTTCCACTTTTCCCTCTGGGTGTGTGGTGTAGCACCTGCATCCCGTGCCTTGATTCTCCATGATCTCATGGAGAAAATGGCCTTTGCAAAAAATAATAAATACTCTCAAAGCTGTAGCTATTCCCGTGGTTCTCAAAACAAAATCTGCTTCTCCACCTAGTTCCAGCACAAGTTCCACCCACCACTGCTACCATGTGCCCCCAATTAAGAACAAATATAATTGAAGGTGAGAACATAAACTTGGCCACACTGCTGCTTTCTTCGCTGGCAGCAAATGGTTGACTGTGGTGACGTGGCCATTTTCCCAATATTTCAGATACCAGATTATGTAAGTTTACGTAACCACGAAATCATTTTCCTAATTTGTTGCTGCTTTTGGTATTAATACAGACATTTTATGTCAAGTTTTTCTTGATCGGAGAAAGAATTAAATCTCTAACTGGTCATGATGGCAGACTATGATCAACGTTACCGGGGATACACTATTTTTTAACAAATCATTTGCAGTGAAATCATGTCATTTACAGCACTTAACAGCAAGATTAGATTGGTCCTTTTCATGTTAGTTCCCTTGGCGTAGTTCCCATGTTTTTTCCCTGAAAAAAATTCTTTTTTTTTACATGTACTTTCTCCATTGGAACACCATAACGAGTGTCATGAAGGCGCTCCTTTAGAGCCATTATCCCAACATTATGCTTCAGTTGATAATGCCATCAAGTTAATAAAGCTGCCAGGCCCAGGTGCTTGGCTAGGGAAAACTAACACTTTTAAAACCTCTCAGACAAGGCACTTTATGAGTTAAACAGGAATCAAATTTTTTACTTCACAGTGGGACTCACACTTCAATTATCAACATGCTTAAATATTTGTTTTTACGATGTGGCTGTTCCTTTGTCCAATAAAAAAATCCTAGTGCTACTTGCTTAAGCTTTCGTGAAGTTAGCTTCTGGTTCCATTTCATCCTCCCTATTCATCCCCCTTTATCTGAACTTTTTCAGAATGAAATTCTTCAGAATGAAGTCCCTGTAATAAAACGATCACAAGAAGTTGTAATTACAGTAGCTTATATAGTTATCAAAATACAAAATATTTTCTTACAATAAAAAATACACAAAAATATAATATATTTATAACATGAAAACCGTACACCTCCTCACCTTCAAATGACATTTGTCATGCTGACTTCTTTGAACAGGATCCAAGCATTTATTGCTGCCAGGTCTAACACATTGTAGAACACTTGGATTGGCCATCTCCGCGATCCTGCCTTCACTGTGAACTTTTGTGCCATTTGATTAAGAACATCCACACCGTATTTTGTACTGTTGTAGAAGTCAATTGTTTCAGGTTTGTGTTTTTCATTGGAACCGGCTGAGATATCTGGATGCATACTGCTCAATATGATCACATTTTTGTTGGTCTTGCATCTGTATGATGTCAAACTGATGTCATCATATGTATACAGCTTAGTAGAATACAACTGTGTAGTTGTCTCTGTGTCAGAAGCCGGTATTTCACGTCTGCAACGATTCATTGTTCCAAGCAAGCTCATGCCCTTGAACGGCTCAGTCAGACGAAGAACTACATTTTCTGCCAGAGGCTGATCTGGTGGACGTGTTTCATCTTTGCCCAAGTATGGGAACCCATTGACAAGGTATTTGGATCTTACGTCTACAGCCAGCCCAAACTTTATGCCATATTTGTCCGGCTTGCTGGAAATGTACTGCGTGAACCGACTGTGCTTTTGTTGGGAACATTTGTTCAGCAATGTTGATATGCTCTCCTGGCTTTAAACATAGCATGCTGTTGTTTATGAACTTGTACCACACCTTCGATGCCAGTGCAAACTTGTCACTTTGTAGACGAAGACTACGCGTTTGCTTGATATCAAAATGCAAGAAACGCATGATTTCAACAAATCTGTCTCGACTCATTGTCTCTGTGAAAAACGGCGGACCCCACGGTTTTGACCACAAACTGTGAAGATCAAATTTGCTTGCACCATATATGCCACGAGCATACAAAACCGCAATAAACGCATCAAGCTGTTCCATCAACAAGGACCAGGAATTATCACCAAGACGTGCACAGGCCTCAGTTACTGTGCATTGCTGAATATGACGTAGCATACTATTGTCTATCAGGAGATGAAACGCAGTCAGAAAGCTGTCTTGTCGTATGCGTTGCTTAGCAAATGGCGTTTGACCTGAAACTTGTCTTACCACGTTTTGCATATGCAGTCGTCCACGTGAACCTACACCTGGCAAACTAACATTCCAAACTGTACCATCTTCTGCAGTTTCCTTCGTAGCCGTGGCAACTGTGTCTCGCTGACTTGAAACAGTACGTGCTCGGCCTCGTCCACGTATGCTTCCAGACACGGTAGCTGTACAAGTAGACATAGGTGATGTTTCCATTGCAGCTGCTGCGACTGTGGCCCCTTGACTTGGAACAGTTGGAACTGCAGTACATGTGCGTACTTTTCCTCGTCCACGCACATACGTCTATACACAACAGCTGTACCAGTGAATGAAGATGATGTATCCAATGGCAGTGACGGTTGCAACTGAATTTCTCCATCACTGTCGCTATCCGAGTTGCTACTACTAGTGTTCACTGCCGACAGGCTGTGATTTTCAGACACTGATGCACTTCTATCATCACAAGATTTAACAGAATTGCTTTCATCAAGTTGCTGGATAAGCTGAAGAGCTTGCTGCGCAGTAAGCCTTCAAGGACGACTCATTTCAACAGAGTGTTTGAAGCTATAATAACAGTTGACTATCTTCGACACAAAAAACGAAAAATATGGCCCATATTGTTTACATTACATCAATATGACGTCATAAATAAATAAGTAAGCATAGTGAATAAGTAAATAAATAGATGGCATTGTTATTTACTTAGGGTTACTCTGTCCTGTGTGACATGTTACGGAAGTTCGCTATGGGTCAAAAATGACCCATACAGGCGTTCTAGTGTTAAAGTGGCCCTCTGTCACAGACTTTGTGGGCTTTCTTGCTCTATCACCTAACGTGGCCCTCTATAGCAACCCTTGCAGGCTTTCTTACTCTGTTGCCTAACGATGCTCTCTCACTCTTTACCCTAATGTGGCCACATTCCCTGATTTAACAATGCAGCCTTCCATGGCCCTAAAACTCTGTTTAATGATTGTAATGCCTATATTAATGACTTTATCATGTCTAAGTACATTCTTGATAAAAGTTACTGGTGGTGGTGACTCACGCTCCTACCCTACCTCTCACAGGCGGTCTTTCAAACACCATGGTTAAAGGACCCTCAAATATTTGCCTACACAGCATGATGATCACTATTGCTTAACATTGCACTCACTGTGCAACTCACTGGCCTGTGTTGTATTTTTAAGCACATTAAGCATACTCCAAACTTCAGTCTTTAAGCTCTTTATTTATTACAACATCTTCAGCCAATTCTCAAGTGAACATCAACAAATTGTAAACAATTATCAGTTAATTTGACATCTTTTTTATAATTTCTAGTACATAGGTTTATATGTATAGGTTATAGGTATGTTCTTATGCAAAGTACCAGTAGTAGCATATCTCTATATTCATCATTTATTTCACAGCTCAAACTATTTAGTCTGTTGTGTATTTTATCTTACACTTACTCATACAGTTTTCTTTGCATCTTGACCTTTGCTTGACCCACTAGACACTTGGAGTATTTAAGTTATACGATTTTGATCATCCTCCTACCACTATCAGGCCGGTCCCTGTAAATACTTCCAGGGGTAGGCTCCGCCCCTTCCTTCATCTTTCATATAAACTAGAAGGTCTCTTCATAGTAAAATTTTTATCAAAATATTGTAATAAAGCCATTCTGTTGATAAAGTGCACACAGAGCCTATCAGAAGACAAATGACGTGTTTTAAAGTCTAATACGAGGATGATGGGGCTTTTTTCATTTGAGTAATTTTGAAAAGCTTTTAATATGTGAAATTTTGGCAATCTTGTGCTGTCCACTAACACTCTGTCCTGTGTTATTTTATGCTGTCAACAGTGGCCAACATTCTCTGGAGGGAAGAAGGTACAATTGTTGTGTTATTTATTTGTTTATAAATAATTTGTATACATATTTAATAAAATTAAATATTGATATAAATATTTAATAAATAAATATTTATTTGTTTTCATAGCAACAAATAAATACAATAATACAAATAAATAAAATACAAATACAAATGCATGCACAGCATATTTTAATGTACAAAATAAACCCAATTTAAAGCTGTTGTAACATATATGCACACCGGTGATCATACATCAGTAAAATGCTATAATATGCCAACTATAAAAAAACCTGCAGTTAGGCTAATGAACTATATTTTTTTGGTTAATGAATTGTTTGTAATAAATATAACTGTAATAAATAAAATAAATTTAATTAAAAATAAATAAATGATAATAAAAAAAACACTGTCATCTTTTATGATAATTTATAATATTACTTTTACCACCATTTTATAACAGAAATAAGTGATTAAACTTTATTTCGGTAAGCTCTCTATTACCGCCCACTTTCTCCCAAAGAAAAATAAATTCATGACTGTCAAATCACTGATGAATCACACATTTCTACAATGGCATCAGTAACTGAACCCTTTTTCATTTCACTAGCTGTCACTATATTTCATATAGCTTTAGCACAAACTGAACTGCTTAGTGATCTTTATTATGACAGAAGTCATCTATCAGTCATTTCACACCATATTCATGTATATAATTACACATACTGATTGTAAACTAATTAACTAATGCAACAATGAGAGCTGTTTAGTCACAGCATTGAAGCGAAGCCACAGCACACACGTTGCAGCATAGCTGCACATACCTTTGTGTTTTTAAACTCCATTTTTTGACAACATGACAACTAAGTCTCTGCCAGCCTCAGCTTTGCCTCCAGTGTGCGCCTACTAATTAGCAGCTGTTGTTTGCTGGCAGGTGACAGACCTGCGAATGCATTTTTGGAGTCATTTCAGGCTGCACGTGGCAAAGGGATTTTAATAGCCTTGTTGTCTAACCGTTTTAGAGTTTGATTGTGTAAGGCTGTTTTCCCAATAGAGGAGTCATATTTCATGTTGTTTCTTTGCATGCATGTAATGGATTGTATGATTAAGTTGTTGACGGGAGCGTTTGTGTGTTGTGGTAGGGCTGAGTGTGGGGAACATGTTCTATGTGTTCTCTAGTGAGGGGATCACAATCCTGCAGCCTGGAAACTGTGAGATTCGTAAAAACATCAGGAGGACAGAGAGGATTCTGGGTAATTATGTAAGTCTTAGCAAAAGCACAGAGTAATTTTTATTAAGAAAAACATGTTGCTGTTCCCACATCAAAGCGTTTGATTAACATTAGTTTGTCCAAAATTTCCTCACAGGAAGAGCTGTGTCCCATCATCAACAGAGACTCCGTCCACAAGTGTGTTTGGGCTTCAGCAGTCAGTGTACGAGACAAATATGTGTATGTGTCCCAGCCCCTTCACAACAGACTGCTGCTGATTGACACACAGACGCAGAAAGTGATGCAGGTGAGACTTTATATTATTATGAGTTTATTAATTAGCATGCATGATAGCATTTGGCAGTAATGTGGGTGATGCAGGTTCGAGTCCAGCACAGAGGACTTTAAGGGTGATTTCACTACAGTGGTTCCAACTGTAGGAATATCGAAATGACTAGAAAAATGTTAATAGGAAGATAGTGTAAAACTGTATTTTCTGTCAATTTGTACACTTCTGAAACTTATAACAACAACAGAAATAATTGCATTTATGATAGCTACATATGTGGGAGGGCATTTCTATAATGACTATATTGTATTGCAATTGGTACCTTTTAACTATTAATAATGAATAAAATTACTGACTAAAGTTACACATGACATAGTTACAATGAAGATGCATGAAATGGTAAATAACATATACAACTAAATAGGTACATTTTCTGAGGAAAATGTGAGTGGTGCTTGCAGTGGCAAAAATCAGGAATATTTAAACGATGTTAACATAATTTAGCATCATATTAGCATGTTTTAGGATGAAATTACATGATATTAAGCATTTTTTTGCTTAATAATTTTGTGGTTTAATCGGTTTAGTCAACCCTCTATTCATAAACATACTATAAACTTAGTATACCTAATTATACATCTTACACATATTATTTGCAATAATACCATTAACATGTCTGACATTTGTTTTGTGTTTTTTTTTTATGTAATGCTGCTTTGAAGTAATGTAACATTGTAAAAAGCGCTATATAAAATTGACTTGAATTGTTAACATGATTTAGCACCATGCTAGCATGACTTAGCATGCTTATTCATGATGTTTGGAGGTTGCTAGGGTGATATAAATAGTTGCTAGGGTGTGGTCAGGAAGTTGCCAGGGCAATACCTAAAGCCTGCTGACCGCCCGAGTCAAATAAGCCCACCCACATGTCTCTGCAGTGTTTCAATGCTGAGATATGGCTTATTCATTTTATTGTATGGTTGCTAGGGTGTATCTAGACAGTACCAATATACAGTAAAACCAATATACAGATATGTGTGTGAATTAAAAGAGCCAACTCCCATGTCTCTGTAATGTCTGGTGCTGAGATATAGCTAATTCATGTTTTTTGCTAGGCTGCTCCAAATGGTTGCTATGGCATGGCTGGACAGTTTCCATGGTAATAATTAAAGACTACTTGCCAGTCTGAGTAAAAAGAGGCCACCCACTTGTCTCTACAATGTTCTAATGCCTCTCACCTTTTTCAATAAAAGTCAATGGAGTGGTTGCTAGGGTACTGTCCCTGGTTACTAGGGCGTGGCTATAAAGTTGAATCATCACCATGTGTTACTGCTTACTAAGCTGAGTGATAAGAGCCCACCCCAAGTCTCTACGACATTCTGATGTGGAGCTATAACGTCACAAAATTACGGCCAATGTTAAGTCAATACAATTTTTTCTTGTACGCCCAAAATATTGTACACCCAATCCCTAATTAAAGTCATAGCACACCCCACCACTATAAGCCGGTCGATTTGACGCCTTACTTATGGGTCTACGACACAACAGAAAACAGAGAAGGACAGAGAAGGACAGAAAAGGTGGGAAAAGAGAGGGCCCTTCAGGACTAGAAGTTGGGCCTAGTGGCCTGAGCCCAGAGCTCAAGTAAAAAGAAGGGCATAAAGTAAGGGCAGAATCCAAAAGAAGAGGTCAAGGCAAAAAAAGGAAAGAGTGCTAAGAGAAAAGAGCATCTCTTACATTCCCTTTCTATCTATTTCTCAACCATGTGACTGAAACCTACCTAAAACCTAAATAGCCAACCTACAGTAATGTAAACCAACCAACCCAAATAGTTTTCCTGTAGCTCAGTGGTTAGAGCATGGTGTTAACAACGGCAAGATCATGGTATCAATCCCGGGGATTGCACATACTCAGGAACAATGTATACTATAATGCAATATAAGTCGCTTTGGATAAAAGATAAAAGCGTCTGCCAAATGCATGAATGTAAATGTAAAACAATTAAAGTGACCAATCAGAGGACCATGTTTAACCCCCACTGGACAAATGGCAGACCCCCTGCATACAATACAAACATCTCAGCCAATAGCCTTTGATCTCTATCAGCTCAAATGTGGGCTCAGGAATGCAAAGAGATGTGGTTGTAACACAGCAATAAATTCCATTTAATTAACCCTACAGGACATTATTGTTTAGTGAATGTCCTGTCAGAGCTCAGGAGATCTAAAACTCTTAGTTGTGTTTCAACTGGATCTCATGTGTTCCTCCTAAAATGCCTTTAGAGAAATAAACACAAAAGGTTTGAGCGAACGACAACATATACAAACAAGTGTTGAATAAAACACTACAAATGAAATTCAGACCTGCTTTGCAGGTTGATATAGAGGGATAAATACATCAACATTACGATGTGCATCAAGTGTTAATTGTGTTAGGGCAATAAATGTGCAAAAAATTATTTTTTTATAAATAATTATTTTAAATTAAATAAATAAAAAATAAATAAATTAAATAATTAATAAAAATAAGTAAATTAAATCATTTTACATATAAAACTGAGCAGAATATGTATTCAATTCAGTTTTATTTATATAGGGGGTTTTACAATGTTACATTGCTTCAAAGCAGCTTTACATAATAATAATAATAATAATAATAGTAATAAAACTGAACAAATGTCACACATGTTAATGGTATTATTGCTAATAATGGGTGAGATGTATAAGACTAATTAGGTATACTATTACAGTAGGTTTATTAATAAAGGGTTGACTGAACGATAAAACCCACAAAATCATTAAGCAAGAAATGCGTTCTAGCTTACATGAAGATGGCATATAAAAGATAACATCTTATGGGACAGGGGTATAAGGAATTTGCAATAGTACCATGAACTACACACAACATGCAAAAGTAGAATACATACATACATAAAATATATACAATAAAAATATTAGAAGTTTACAATTTACAAAACCCTAAGCTAAGTTAGAGGTCAGTTGTTTCCCAGAGCGACAGTGGCAAGGAACCAAAACTCCAATGATGTATAGATAGAGAAAAACCTTGGGGGTAGCCAGGCTTAACCGAGAGGGCCAGTTCTCCTCTGGCACATTAAAGCTGCAATTTGTAACTGTCTTGGATACAAACAGAGTTGATTATAATGATTTATAGTTATTTATTGATGAAGAACTGTATGTTCTAATTATTAAGACAATATGTCGGGCACTGAAAAATCATGCCAACAGAAATGTCGAGGCATAATGTTACTAACTACAGCCATAACATCACACTTGTGTGTGGTGAAAGCGGGGAACAAAATATAGAAATTAACTAAGCTAAAAGTAGGCATGTGTATAACAGGCATGTATATAATGGTAGTTTTACTAAGGAAGTCTATGAAATCCTGATGGTCTGTCTCAGGGGTAATTCCATCCAGTCCCCCACATTTATGAAAGAAAACATTCTCAGGCATGTGTTAAGTTACACAAAAAGCAATAAAATGATTTCAGTGAAATTTCAGCAGGTCATAAATAGATAGTGACTGTGTAACATGCAAAGCTCATCTTTACCTGATTGATTTGGGAAACACAAAGATAAATATTCCCAAAAACAATTACAGAAAATGCTTTGTGGTGCTAATCCAACATTATCAGGACACAGGGTCCAGAGCTATAAAATCTGTGTAGATAGTAAAGCTCATTATAATTTGATAAGGAATGTCTGAGTTCTCTGAATTACAGGCTTTGGTATCTTGGCAAATCTTATCTTCAGAAATAGTCTAAATTTTCTCTTTGGTTAACCTCACTGCTGTTTGGGAAAATTAGAAGATTTGTGATTTTTCTTCCCGGTGGAACCTCATGTTTTCACCTTTTCATTTGTACTCTTTAACAATCTCAACAGAATAGCAGCAAAAATTAATTTTCCACATGACACCTTTACCTCTGCATAATAGCAAAGAGTTTTTTATATTTAGCAAACAACATACAGCTTGAGAACAGTGAAAACAATGAGATGAATGCAATGAATGTAGACAGGTAGAGGAGGAACATGAGAGTTAAGGAGTGCAGTGATACAGGTGTGAAGTGCATGCATGTGTGTGTGTAGGTGTCACAGGATCATGAGTGATAGACCCTTCTAACAAGATCACAGGAGCTCAGCAAATAACACCACAAATGCATTGAGTTCTTGATGTTGATTTCACATATAACTTCAGTAAGACAGTCACATGGACAGTATTTATTAACTAGTAACAGAAGTACCTGGTAAGATAAAGCTCCAATCTGTAATTTTTGCCTCTGTATTGTCATCTCTGTTTGTTTGTTTCTAAACTACGCAAGAACAAGCTACAACACTCCAGCACTGGCAGCTCAGTTTATAAATTATTATTATAAACGTACTCTTGTTATTGGGGGTAAGATTAGGAGATAAGGTAAGTTTTTTAACTTGATCAATAACTGATTTTTTCAGCTTTTAATGTCAGATAAATTAGGGGTCATAATTTTCCTCACTGAAGAAAGTGAATTCTCAAAAATATCCAGATGAGAATATTATTACAAAAATAAAATTAAACAAATATTACTAAATTAGATTAAATAGCGTGAAAACCATTAAAGTAACATGGTCCAACATGACACAGTTTTGCAGTCTCAGTCAGTTATCCTTGGCTGTGGTAGTCTTCTTCAGTGTGACATCAGACTCACAAGGAATGAGCACTTTCCTTGAATAAAGCTGTGGAATAAGGGCGAAGTTTTGACTTGTGAACTGTATATACTGTGAACTGTATAGTATGTGTTCATTGTACAATGACATCCCAGATGTCAAAAGAGGATTAGATGTCTTATTTCCTGAAACCTTTAATCTCATAATATATGTGCAAATGCAATAGCTGTGTAGATGCATTTGCCGTCTCTGAGCAGCATTAAACACTACAGAATGAGTTTCTGTAAAGCTGCTTTGTAAAAGACACTATTTAGGTAAATGTGTGTTTTTATTAAATTCATTTTTGCTGTCCTACATGGAAAATAGTTGCTATTTTCAGATGCTATTGTGCAGCAAAAATGATGTTTTTTTCCCTTTTGCTTGGCTGACAGGCTGTGGAAACAGACTCAATGCCAGTCAAACTACTATATGATAAATCTCATGACCAGCTTTGGGTCTTAAGCTGGGGAGACCTGCTGAAATCCAGCTCCACTTTACAGGTGAGTACAAGCACCTTTACACAAACTCACATCAATTTCTTTTACTCAAAACTGAGCTATCACTTTCTGAAATTAAACAAAGACTTGTATTTGATCCGAAAGTTTCCACACTCTTCTGCTGCAGTCTTTAGTCAGAGTTAGTTAATGTTAAATTATGGAGGATTTGTGCAGGGAACATTTGGTGTAAATGCGATAGTCTTTGCTTTACAAATGCATTTGTGCACTGATTGCAGCTTATTAAACCAGATTGGCACTCTTTAATTGTACTTTCTGACTACAGCTGTTGGCATCTTGTCCAGCTGACTGTTAAACTTTGCCATTTTAAATCACTTTACTGTTTTAATCTGTTTTCACGTCAATTTATACACCACACAATTGAGAAACACAGGGCCTTAAAATCAAAATGAACAGGCTTTTTATTTTACGAACATTTGATAACTCTTGCCCCATGTGAATAATTCATGTTTTATTAAACAGTGGGAAAGTCCTCAGGTGTGTTTGCCTGTTCAGGATATTCAGGAGGGAATAATGAAACACTCAGTAATGCTTTGAGGAAGCTGCAGGGCATATAGATTTACACCACAAATAAATGGCTTGATAATATTCTCATAATTCTGAATGCAAGTAATTGACCCAGGCACGAACAATTTGTTGGAACTGGCAGCAGTACTGGAGGGGTGAAATATTAAACCCATTATTTTAAATGGCTGAATATTCTTACTTAAATATCTAAACCTGGTTGTCAGTTCATAAGATTAAACAAATGAGGGCAAATTGAGAGGCTCATTGTCTTGGCTTTGGTCCTGTAGTCTTCATTTCACATGTAAAAATACCTAATCTAATCCCTTATCTAATTCCTAAAGCTCTGATTCTCTTTCCTACACACAAAAAACCGCTTCTGTTCATCCTGTCTCTAGTAACAGAATACAATATCCACTTGTAAATGTAGCTTCGTAGACTCGGCTTGTTGGTTCTTAAGGCAAAATGTTTAATGCTCTAGTCGTTTGTAAAATGCTTTGGATAAAAGCATTTGCTAAATAAATAAATGTAATGTAAAAAATGTACAACAAAATTTCTCAATATCTGAATTCTTGCAGTTAGAAAATCCTAACAGTCTATAGACATGACTTTTTGAATTGGAATTGAATTAGAAAACAAGGACAATTTACATTTATGCATTCTTATACATTATACATTTATGCATTCTTTCATTGAATAAATTAAAAAACATTTTAAGCATTTAAAAGGTTTAGGCATTAAAAAGGGTTTGTTCGCCTTTTTTGTACATGTGCAGAAATGCTTTATTTAAAATACGGCAGTTTTTAGCACTTTTAGTGAGTATGATGTATGATGTGTCCTGTACATTAACAGTAAGGCAGTAGGCAAAACATTAGAGGCGTGATTAAACATTTGTCATGAAGGTTATGGGACAGAATTACAGCAGGGACTGAAAACAAACTCTGTTCCCCAAAACAATAGGGATGGATAAATCACTCTAGTGCTGGGTCTCTATTTACAGTGACTCTAAAAATCATTTGAACACATTTTAGTTGCCAAGCAATATTTAATTAACCTTAGGACATTCTGTTAGGACATCCACTGAAAATCACTGTTGTTCAACTATCACTGAAAGTTAGTTTTAAGAAAACTCTTGCATCATTTGTTTGCAGGTGATATATTGTTTTGTGACATTTTAAAGTTTACCATAAATTACCATGATGAATTATCATAAATTTATGTAAATTCTCTCAAATGCACTTCTGCTAAAAGCTTATCATCTGTACAGTCAGGTCAGATTTTAAGGAGTAATATGTTTCTACAGGGTTGTAATATTGTATATGTCCTTTTGAAATACTTTTTTGAGGTGATCTCTTCTGCAAGCACCAGCGATCAGCATCAGGTCTTTCGTACTCCGTTTGAAAAAGTGGAGGACTTCTACATCCCACCCACCAACCTCATTATTACCCACGTAAGGTACAAAATGATCCTCACTGCTCAGCGTGCTTGACCTCTGTCAGCTTTTCAACATAATTCTTTCAGAAAGGAGAACTTAGCAAATTACAGTTATAATTAAAAGTGAAGCACTTTAATAAATCTCAGAAAGAATATTAACCTGTCTTTGATCATTGTTATCTCAGGTTTGGCTTTGTCTACCTAAAATCTGAGCCAGCGGTGCATAAAATCGACCTTGAGACCTTCAATCTAGTTAAGACCATTAGTCTTAAAAATTACAGCTGTATCCCAGCCAGCATGGCCTACACTCACCTGAGTGGCTACTATTTCATCGAGTGCAAAGTCAAGAACCATTCCAGTCCAAACCCACAGCTTCTCATCGACAGTGTGACTGATGTAGTCATTGGACCCAATCCCAACATTAAAGGCCAGCCTTTCGTCTCTCCAGACAGCCGCTTCATTGTCTCCACGGATAAGAGCCGTGGGAAACTCCAAGTTCAGATGGTCTCCTTCCAAGGTGAACTTCAGCTGATCCATGAACTGAACATCTCCATTTCCATCTCAGACTTGGAGTTTCAACCGTCCTTCACAGAATCCAACCAGTATGTGGCTGTGACCTCTTCAGCCGAGAGCTCAGAACTGGTTTTCTCCGACCTGTCGATAGGAAAAACTAAAATCCTTAGGAACATCAAAAAGCCAGTTCCAGCCTCTAGTTGGTTATGGGGAGACACCAATCGGTTTGTGGTCTCCAGTGGGGTGTTTGGGCGGTACTTGGTCACGTCATCAGCTGAGTCCTTGTTTGTTGTGGACGGCAAACTGAGCCGCCCTCACTGTGAGGTGTCAGATATCAAGGCAGGGAACACAGTGGTTTGGGTGGGTGAGGTATGAGTGGGGCATCACTGGGCAGTTTTGGCGAAAGATTTTGTCAACCATTTTGGAAACTTGGAAAAACCTTTAAAGGACGTGATTGGACTTCACCCTAGTAGTGAGTGAAACTAACACACATGCGGGTTTCAATATGAGTATACACACAAATGCACATACATGCAACAACAACAAAATCAACAAAAGCATTAAGAAATACAACAATGGAATTAATGATGACGCACTTCAGTGCAACAGTGAACTAATTCCGCACAAGAGTTGTAGGTGTTGTGCATTGTCCTGTTAGAAGAAATATTACTAGTAAGATAGGATAGGTGAGAATTGAACTATGCACAAAGATTTTTCAATTATTTTCTTTTTTCAAAGTGTCAGTGTCACCACTTGTGCTGTATATCGTCACTGCAAGAAATTTGTGCATCAACATTATGTCTGTTTCTCCTCAATGTAAATAATTGTGTTGCTTATTTTTGACACACAGTTCCACAGCTTTACTTACATGCCACTTTTACAGTAATAAGTACAACATTGTAATAAAAAATATTATGGTAATATTTGGCATTTGTCCTTTATAACACGTTTTTTAGATGTACATCCTGTTTTTAAAACTAGTGCAAAAACTGTGTTGGCTTTCTGTGCTCTTTGTGAGTGTGTGTGTGAGAGAAAGAGAGAGAGAGAGAGAGAGAGAGAGAGAAAGGCAGAAAGAGAGAAAGTGGTTTACTTAGCTGTACTATTGGGGTAAAATTGTCCCCAGAGGTATCTCAAATCTCCTTTGGAAAAATCTGTAATTGAAAAATTATTAATTTTTTGTTATAATAAAAATGCAAAAAGTAAGTTTCTGAGTAGGCTAAGGGTTTGGTAAAAAGTGAATTTGTATAATAATATGGTTTACATAAAAATAATGAAAAAACAAAAAAAGATTGGTATGTCTGAATTAATATAAATAAATCACGTAACACCAACGTGTGTGTGCACGCAGTGGGGGGTTCAGATTTGACCAAATGTCCCCACAATGATAGTGACTATGACGGTTAGGTTCGGGCTAGAAAATATCATGAGGTCCATAAAAGTTAAAAAGTTAATGGAAAGTCTCAATCCTGACAGAAAAAGAAGTTTGTGTGTGTGTGTGTGTGTGTTGTGTTTTCTTTGGTAATATTTTATTTTACAGTGTCTTTGTTACAGGTCACGTGTACTCACTATAGTATTGTGCATAATGACATAACTAACCCTAACCTTATAGTAAGTATGTGTTTAATATTACGTATTAATGTATAATTACACTGTAACAAGGACACCAAATAAAGCGTAACCTTTTATTTTTGCAGTTTTGCATCAGCAGTTCTCTCTAAAACAAGCATCTAATTGCTCCAAGCAATGTTTAGTTTTGTTTCAATATTTATACATTTATATACAACACTTACTATCACAACTAAAAATAACAAATTAAAGCAATGAAAGTAGAGGTAAATATATTTTTTAATTATTAATAAAGAGTAAAGTAAATAGTCATGGTATGATTTACTATGTGCTGAAGTGGGAAAAAATACAACTGCATTTTGTCAGATTTTTTAATAAGACACATTAGAAAACATTTAGATATTCATCCTTTGTACGGGAACAGTGCGGACATATTAAGTTAGATCACTGTTGCATTGAACAATAATAACTATTAAGACAACAACTTAAATATCCCTGTGTGGGACAAAATGACACAACTGGCATGCTGAGTCCAGTTAGATGCATGAGTATGTTGTTGATTCTGTACGCCAGATGGTTAGACCTCAACACAGATGGACACACGCAAGGAACATTTAGGATTCAGACATCCCACTATCATCATTTGTTGAGTGAATGTTCATAAGCTTCAGCTAATTAAATCCAGTCAGGTAAAAGTAATTTAATAAATGTTCATTATATATTAACAGCAGAATGATTCGAGTGTGTGTGATTGTCTTTTTAAATTCATTCACCTTTTCTAAACAACCATCCAAGATCTGAAATAAGTGTTTGACAGACATTATAGTCCGAATCATTGTAATGTACATATGGGAACATATAAAAATAGTATAAGTGTTGTATGTTCTGCATTATAAAAAGCTGGCTTAAAAAATTTAACACATTTTGAAAAGGTTTGCTGCACAATGATGGGTTAAAAAATTCTTGATTGATCAAAATTAAACTCACAAACCAGATAAAGCCAGCTGCAAATTTCTTGTGACATAAAACATCCAGCATACATTATTTAGTATTCTTTTAAAATATCAGACTTTAAATAGACATGTTTGTGTTATTTGTTAATGGTTGTTTTAACGCTAAAGTTCCAGCCTGACGTTTGCCAGTGAGCACGAACTGAAGTATCATTGACCCACATTGATTTAGCGTTTGCTCTCTGTTGTCCTCAGATTTTTAGCTTTTCTCGTCCTGATAATGTCTATTTGGATTTTCACCATGCGGTGCTGTTATAGATTGTTTAGCAGATGTCAGTCTCTGTTTAATCAGACTCACTGCAAAACTTTTTTTTTGACACGCACACAGTAGTGAAGTTACTGTAGATATTTGCAGTTGCCAATAAATGGGTAAAGAACCAAAGACTTTATTTGTTTATACATGTTTCGTTTATAATTTTAGTTGTTTGCCAGTTTACGAGTAACTGGTACTTAAAAATGAGTTTAAATGTTTAGGATAAGCCTATTTTTTTTATTGTGTGGTCGGAACATAAGACATGGAAAATGGGTCATTCTGCTGGTCTAGATTGACATAACACCTTTTATTGCTGAATCAAGTGTGCATGGAGCAAATATCTGATTTTGGATGGTTAATAAAAGCTATTTCCTATGTGTATATATAAGCAACACTTGTTCTTTGGGTTAATAGCACACATACTCATCACATTCAACATATTACACAAAACATTTTCTTAACAATCATTACAAAAATGCCAAGGGCCTGACAAATTACTTATTTACATTTATTGATTTTAAATAAATCGTAACCTTTAAAAGTCTTTTAGCTGTCTTTGTGCTGGTTAATTATCTCTATGCAACACATTTTTCATCATTTAGGCAATAACTGTTGAAATGTTGGTTTTGTAAGCTAGTAATGAATAATATATATTTTTTTTGGATGATTATACACACACACACACACACACACACGTGTGTGTCTTATTTATATAATAGTGTCACTGACCACACCAGCAAAGTTGTTGTCTAGCTCTCTGCTGTCTATTATGTTCTTCATTTCTCTTTATTGAATTGTTTTTGTCTGTTTTATTGTTTATTACATTGTAAAATTGTAAAATGTTACACTTTTCAAAAAGGTAGTAACTTAATTTATAATATAAAGACATATTATGATTTTGTTATCCTAATTTCAGTCAAATAAATATCTGTAACATGTAAGAAACGTTTAGAAGAAACACGTGCCACCACTGACTGTATAGATACTTTTATTGTATGATTTAATATAGTATTGCCTGGGATATATATTCCAGTTTTACAATAAAATGTGAAGAACCCTCAGAATCTGTGCTTTAATGAAATTTAATGTTAGAAACCAATTTAATTGGAAATGTCAGTCAGGAATTTACAAACGTGCAGTGCGATTAAATGCCACAACATTGGAAAACTGTTTATTGATTCATTAATTAACAGGGTTAGGATTAATTATTAGATTATTCCACAGATTTAACTTGTTTTGTGTATGATGTAAAAGGAATCTTAAATCATGGGTTTTAAATAAAACATTCTGAACAGAATATATGAAATGCTTTCTGGCCAACCCTGTTAGGCTCTTTCCTTTTCAACTTTAAAAAAATGTTTGGTCATTCTGATATAATTTAAGACCTTATACTCCGGTAAATTAATTGGGAAAAATTGCAGCAACCAGGGCTTTCTCTGATCTCAAAACACGCTTTAAAACCGTCCCCATTCTACGTCATCCAGATTCCGATCTCCCATTCATAGTCGAGGTTGACGCCTCTAATCACGGCGTAGGGGCTATATTATCTCAACAGCATGGTACACCCCCTAAAATCCAAACTCTCTCCTACTGAAAAATTATGATGTGGGGAACCGAGAACTGCTAGCCATAAAATCGGCATTTGAAAAATGGCGGCATTGGCTAGAGGAAGCTGCAAACCCTTTTACGGTTATTACAGACCACAAAATCTATATATATTCATTCTGCCAAACGTTTGAACCCCTGTCAGGCCAGATGGTCACTTTTGTTTTACACGTTTTGATTTTTTAGTAACTTCCCAAGAATTCTAAGGCTGACGCTTTCTCTAGACAGTCTGAAGTAACGCCTAAGCCCCAGTCACCCGAACGCATTATCCCTGATAAGATTTTATTTGCCTCAGTCCAGTGGGATCTTCACACCGAGATTCTTAATGCCAATGAATCTCAACCCCGACCCGCCACTTGCTCCGACAACCTCACCTTCATGTCTGAGCCATTTGGAAAGCATGTACTCACTCAGGTGCATAAAAGCCTAAGTTCTGGTCACCCAGGTATCACAGCCACCATCTTGATACTCAGAAACCGTTACTGGTAGTCAAATCTCCCTAGCGACAAAAACAAATACATTAAAAACTGCCTAGTTTGCCCACATCGCTATTGACTTCATTACGTATTTGCCCAACTCCCAGGCAAATACTACCCACACCTCAACATCCCTGGTCCCACATTGCAGTGGATTTTATCATGGACCTTCCTAACTCTCAGGGCAACACCACCACCGGCCCCTCGTCCCCGTGGTAGACCCCGGCGCTGCCTTCCTCCTTGCATCAGGGCAGTGGCTCTGTTATGGTGGAGCCTCCAGCCTATTCTCCACCATGCCACCAGAGGGAACCGTCTCCAAATATTAACCTGAAACCGCTATTGGACTACACTTCCCATCATGCATCATACCTGCTACTGATCACTTCCTGTTTGACACCTGATCCTCATTCATCGACTCTATATAAACTAGATTCAAACTCTGTCTCATTGCGAAGTCTTGATTTGCCCCGTGCATCAATTCTGAGCGTTTTTCCCCTGTTATCTTCTGGTTGTGATTTTTGTGGATTACTTGGATTGTCCCCATTTCATGATTGTTTGTTGTCTGCTTATTGACCTGGATTGTTGTACTGTTTCTGATTGTTTGCTGCCTGCCCTGATATTGGATTGTAATACCGCTTATGATTGTTTGCTGCCTGCCCTGATTTAGCCTGTCTAACGTTAACTCTCTGTCTTGCCTCCTCTAACCTTGTTTGCTTTGTACAACCTTTGCTTGTTGATTACGTTATTAAAACTGCTGCGAATAGATCCAAACGTACCTGACTCTTTATTACAGTACCCTCATAATTAGAATTGGCATAAAAGATCAAAATTTAAATATTGTTGAATACTGTTGTAAACAAATATGAATTTTTTTTACTTTTTCCAAAGGAAATTAAATATAATAATAACAGATTCTATACCCGTATACTATTCTGATGTATACAAAGCATATCACTTCATAGCCAACTATTAAAAGATCTGTATACTATTAAAAACATTTAGTACTGCAGATTGACCATGGATATCTGAACATCTGGACTGATGAATGGCTTTGCACAGAGGTGAAGAATTTAAAAACTGTTTTGATGTTGGTTAATGATGTGGTTCTGGTGGACAAGTGATAAGGTCACCTGAAGCATGCCTTTACTCCAGCTAAACTTAATATAATCTATATGCTTTAGTGTTTTACACTGTGCTCAGTCTAAGGCAATTATTCACAAGCTGCCAGTGAAAGATGCTGTCAATAGGCCATCCATCACTGTCACATTAATGCACTAAAAGAAGTCACACAACACTAGCATCTGATTGGTAAACTTTATCACAGGCTAGACACATTGACGTTTCCCTGCAAATAAATCCACATAACACTCTTTTTCAGAGTTAACGGGTAAGGAGAGAAGCTGTAGACTGTAGGGATTGCAACCAAACATGCACACACACACAATACATTTTTTTTACACACACTCCTTACCTATGCTGTATTTAGGTAATCATAACTGTCAAAGATCAACATGTTTTAGCTGTTATGCATTGTAAATGCAGATCTCCCACACAGTGCACATGTCTGACCTGATAACTGAGGATAAGCACAGATCTCTGAAACTGTCAGATTAAATTAGTGCAGAGTGTGTGTGAATGAACTGATGTGTTGAGAGCGAGGTGACATCAGCACAGCTGAGCATCAGTCAACATCATCAATTAATCTGAAGGTGCCACTGCATCAAAATAATTAAGCTTTTCACAATCATACTATAAAAAGGGAAATTTACTCATAACACCAACAGACTTTATTTAAAATTTATATCAGATTGTTTATGATAAACTCTGTTTGTATGACAGAATGTAAATGTAGCGATTTAATGGTTATTTCATACATATGTCTCAGTTATGTATAGTAACCCCGTTTCCTGAACACAGACGTGTCAAACCGACAGTATAAGGGATAGAGAGCCCTTTGAGAGCCCAATCACCTCATCAGAAAAGACCAAATAAATTTGTCATGAGGTATTTGCATATGAAGCATACAGGTATATAAGACCAACAGCATGCAGATACACTTTAATTTTGTTTCGATGAGCTGAGCTATCGTCTCATACCACATCAGTGGTCAATACAGACTTGTGGCCAGAGGAACACGCATCTCTTTTCCCTCGTTCAATGTACAAGGGTTACCATATGTAATGAGACATATGTAACAAGTCCCTTTCTGTCAGTCATTTGAACAGGCAGTAACTAAATACTAAAGTAACATGCACTTGTAACCTTCAAATGCCCAGGGCAACTGACCTTAGATGTGTTTCTTTCATAAGCAGCTTACACTTAGAAATGTATAGCTGCTTACCTGGTTGTTAAAGTTGGGAAGTGTTTATCTTCTCAACTGAGAAGTAAACACTACGGAGACCACATCCTACGCAAACGTGAGGCATCCACATGAAAAATATATACTAAGGACTCACAAGTGGAGAGCACTACAAAAGGGAAAAGTGTCTGTGGTGGGCTTCACCAAAAGGGAAGGACTACCTAACCCACAGGGACTGGAGTCAGAGCTAGCTCTGCCAAGGGGAAGACAATGGGTTTACTGCCAAGGAATATGAACAGTGGAAAATACAACATATGGGGTGACTGTAATGGCAACCACACAAGGGTTCACCTGAAAAGGGCAGACCATGAGAAATGGTCTTGGTAGTAAGTCTCTCCGCCAAACTTTTCTAACACAAAAGTGATAATATGGGGGTAATAATGAGGCTTATGTAGGATCAGGGGCTAGCTATGCACCAGTGCATCTGTGCTGAGAGAAGCCTCAGTCAGGGAATACCACAGGGCACAGTGGGAGGATCCCTGGAAGATTAACAGGCCCATGTGTATCTCTTCGACTCCACATCAGCTTCACCACCTGGGAATAGAAGCTCTATTCTCCCAAAAGCATGTGCACAATGTTACTCTAAAGGAGAAGATGGTAGGTGAATTGAAAAATGTGGCAAGAGCACATTCCACCCTGGTGTTTTACCACACCAGGAATACCACAAATACCACAAATATAAAAATACAATATAAATATGTCAAATACAAGCTTTTATTATATTGAGACTAGGACAAACACTATTAAAAGGACACCAATTGCAATCATTACCTGTTAGCACAATAATAAGGGCACACACCAGCACGGAATGCAACACGTAGTGAATTCACATCATACAGCATGCAATGTGATGTGAACAGGATAGGATCCACCATCAAAGGACCAACACTCACAATCCAATCAGTGCCCCGAAGTGATGCACTATAAAACAAAAGAAACAGCACAGTCAGTTGGATTGTGGAACTGCATAATCACAAACAATAGCCACATACTTGTAAAACTAGATAACATGACACCATAAATGCATACCAAATACTCTGTTCAGCCGAACAACCACAAAAGTTCCATTTTAAACCTCAGACAATGCATCCACCAATCCAACAGCCAATGGGAAAATCTAACCTTCTAAAAACAAAATCTCCACAAAGTTAAAACCAAGAAAAGGGATCAAAGTCTTTAAAATAATGGTTTTAAACTTTCTGTTTTAAACAGAAACAGAAATAGGTAAAGGAATTACACCAATCACTATATTACCTTTTTGCGGCAAACACATTGCAATAATCAAGAAGGGAAAGTGACGGCAGTAATCCTTCCTAAACAAACATGGAAACAAACACAGGAAATGAGCTGAGATTTGAGCACTCTCTTAAAGGGAATGCTCCTAATCTCAGCTTGTTACCTGTATAAAAGACACCTGCCCACAGAAGCAATTAATCAATCAGATTCCAAACTCTCCACCATGGTCAAGACCAAAGAGCTGTCCAAGGATGTTCGGGACAAGATTGTAGACCTACACAAGGCTGAAATGGGCTACAAGACCATCACCAAGCAGCTTTCTGAAAAGGTGACAACAGTTGGTGCGATTTTTCGCAAATGGAAGAAACACAAAATAACTGTCAATCTCCCTCGGTCTGGGGCTCCATGCAAGATCTCCCCTTATGGAGTTTCAATGATTATGAGAACGGTGAGGAATCAGTCCAGAACTACACAGGAGGATCTTGTCAATGACCTCAAGGCAACTGGGACCATAGTCAGCAAGAAAACAATTGGTAAGACACTATGCCATGAAGAACTGAAATCCTGCAGCACCCACAAAGTCCCCCTGCTCAAGAAAGCACATGTACAGGCCTGTCTGACGTTTGCCAATGAACATTTGAATAATTCAGAGTAGAACTGGGTGAAAGTGTAGTGGTCAAATGAGACCAAAATCGATCTCTATGGAATTTTGATTCAAACCGTATGCTGAAGTGACAAAACGTCATAGGCAAACAATAATTTAAGCGTAAACAGTTCTCAAACAGGACTTAGCATAAACAGCAGGTAGCAACAAGTTAAACCGCAAGGTTTCCCTCAACCATACAAATTGACCTCGTCTGTGAACGGAGTTTATATCCGGTAATCTGTTAACATTAGCGTCATCAGTCGGCTGTTAATACATTTTTACCCAGACACAATACACAGTGAATATATACAAAAAAACATGTAACATTTTAGACTGTTACAATATATCTCAAATATGTTATTCTTAAGTTGTTAAAGGATTGTTTTAAAAGGTTTCCAGAATTTAATCAAATTAGAAAAATTAGAAAAATACTGAGAAGATGACTTGATTCACTTCATGCAGTTGGCATGATAAAATGGCTTCAGGCTAGACTGCTGGTTGATCCCAGGTTTGGCTTTTTATATTCACATTTTGCTTTGCTAAAGGATCCTTTGTTACAGATGAGTGACCTGCATACGCAGTGAAGTTTAGGAACCCCATGTTCACATATGAAGACATACACAGAGGCCAAATCCAGCCAGAGTCAGTTCCCTCATCTTCATATTTGCTTATGTGTTATGTATTCTCACCGAACGCAAGACTCAGACTGCAGAATGAATGGACAGAACTGATACTACACATTCAAATAAACAAATAATGCAACACAACTGTAAGTCAATTGGCCCAAAACTTTGTCTTACATTAAGTAGAGGGAAGTAACTCTGCTGTTCTTCTAAAATGGTGAAACATTTGTTGAAATAGCCAAATACCAAAATGTGTACTACAAACAGCTGCTGGCACAATAGTGCTGCAAAATTTGCCTCCACATTAAAAATGAAAGTAAGAAATGAAAAAGCCAGGCACGTGGGTCCAATAGCTGCACATCATAGTGTTCTCCTGAATTATGCTATTTGTTTTTCAATTCTAAAGGCCTTTGAGGGTTTGCTTTCAACATCTTTCACAAAATCCCTAAAGAAAACAGAAAGTGTGCTATGGTAGAGGAGTCAAAATAGTTTGGGGGCATCATGTTTTCCTAATGGAGTGAGCTTCATAGGGAATTCACTGCCCACAGTTCTCTCTCCTTCTTCCTCACTGTTCTTTCACAACCTGTGCCAGTACTAACACACATGCATATACATCAACAGTAGAGCTGTAGGGTGGGCTTCGAAAAAGTACCCTCACTGTGTTTTGGCTTTTTCAGTCCAGTGTAAATTCATGTTTCACTTTCATTTGTTTACAGTTTCAGGGTTAAAAGCATGTGGTACCAATTATAGCAATGTCTGTTTTTTAAAATAATTTGTGTATATTAAAAATCACACTAAAATAAAAAAGTCTAGTTTAGGGCCTTTTTTTACATTGCTTTAAAAAAATAACCACTGAAATACAGTAAAAGGTAGCAGTCTGTAAACAGCAGATGTTATAATCATCACAGGTGTGGACGTCCAGTTTACTTTAACCCAAAAACACTCACTAAACACTCACTAAATATTATCTCAACTTTACTCTGATTTGCTGAACAGTCGTGAACAAGATTGGTGAGCATTATTTCATTAACAGACATATCAACCAATCAGAGCAGCATGGACAGTGTGCCTGCTCATATGACCCTTAGCTAACAGCTGCAATAAGTAAAAATACAAGTTTCTATTTCGGATGCAGCGGATGATAAAGCTAAAGCAGAGTCTGGATCTAAATGCAAGTTTTTAAATGATGATGGATATACAAACGTAAAAGTACTTAGTACCAGAGTGACCTGCAACTTAAGCAAAGTCGAAACAATAACTGACAAAGAACAGAGAAAACGGTTATGTGTACACAGTGTGACTGAACTGAAAGGGTGAGGGTTAATAAGTTACTATGAAAACTAATTACAAATAGGAACTGATATAAAGTGTTCTTGTATCTCAACTGGTAGTTATGTTAGCAGTGCAAAAGTGCAAAAGTTTGTTAGTTCATGTCCCAGGGAATACACATACTGATTAAACGTATAGCTTGAATGCACTGCAAGTTGCTTTGGATAAAGGGTCTGATAAATGCTTAAAAATGGAAACACGAGGGAACTAAATACAAACTTAAAATGCATTGCTAAAAATACAAAATAAGAGTCATTGTGCCAAATAAGAGAAAGACAGTGAGGGTGTGGCATTCTGTTTACATAGCAACTTCCCAATCCATTCACAGACTGCAGTACCACTATGGGTGACATTACTCTGCTGGCTTCTCAGCTCGCCCAACAACAACTCACTCGTTTAACAGCATTAACCGAGGAGTTCGAAGAGCCCGCATCACAATGGCTGATCTGCCTGCTACAAACATAGCTTCACCTCTTCACACCACTGTAGCTCATTCTACCCCGGTAAGCTCACGTCTTGCATTTCCTGAGAAATTTGATGGAAAGTTCCCAGCAAGTATAAAGGATTTTTGTACAATGCCTTTTTGTTTGTATCACACTGGACGAGCACTGGACTGGGCCACAGCAGTTTACAACTCGTCTATTCCGACCTATGAAGTGTTCCTACAGCGCTTCAGAGAGGTTTTTGAACATCCTGCTGGAGGTAAGAGTGTTGGGGAGGAACTAATGTGTATAACTCAGGGAAAAATGACCGCTGCTAAATACGCTCTCACTTTTAGAACTCTAGCAGCACAGACCAACTGGGTAGAGGATACTTTAAAGTTGATCTTTCGTCGGGGTTTAAACTCTGAATTGCAAGTGGGATTAGCGTGTAAGGACGAGGGTAAAGATCTCGGACAATTTATTGAACTCGCCATACAGATTGACAATCTATTGCGATTTTGCAGACATAAATTGAGATTTTACCCATCCATGCACCATACCGCTGATGAGCCGATGCAACTGGGCTATACACATCTTTCTCAGGAGGAGCGGTCTCATCGTATTCAACTACATCTGTGTTTATATTGCGGTGAAGCAGGCCACCAAAAACTTACCTGCCCAACACGCCCACGTCAGAAAAGCTGACTGGTGAGTTCTACCACTACACCAAATAACCCTCATAATGTATGTTCATTGCCAGTAATGCTCTCTATTGCAATCATGACCACAAGTGCTCAAGTGCAAGACTCATGGGCGGCTGGGAACTTCATGTCGGTGAGGTTTGCACAAGAAAATCATATACCTCTGTCTCTTTCACATTGTTCATTAACAGTCGAAGCACTAGATGGACATCCGCTGGGAGGTGATGGATCCACAATGCATCAGGAGGAATTACAGTTCTTAGTGATCCCATCTACACATCACAATATCATTTTAGGACTACCATGGCTGCAAAAGCACGAGCCAGTCATAGCATGGAAGGATCGTTCACTTGTGCGATGGAGTCCTAACTGTTTACGAACCTGCCTTCCTACGATTAAACCCAAAGCTTACCCTGAACTCTCTTTGTCTTCAAATCCACAGATTCCAGAGCCCTATCAGGACTTGTGTGAGGTCTTCAGTAAGGAAAAAGCCTCACAATTACCTCCTCACCGTCCCATTGACTGTTCTGTTGAGTTAATCCCTGGCGCTACTCTCCCAAAAGGTAGAATTTTCCCACTGTCCCAGCCAGAGTCTGAAGCTGTGAGTAATTATATTAAAGAGGAGCTAGAGAAGGGATTCATTAGGCCCTCCAATTCTCCAGCCTCTGCTGGATTCTTTTTTATTTAAAAAGAAAGACGGTTCCCTACGCCC
Organism: Botia almorhae; assembly: GCA_036877575.1. Lineage (NCBI taxonomy): Eukaryota > Metazoa > Chordata > Actinopteri > Cypriniformes > Botiidae > Botia > Botia almorhae. Next base: position 29,397 of record JAZGTJ010004708.1, read on the forward strand.
TTGCATAGATTATCATTCACTCAATGAGATACCCCTTACCATTAGTACCCTCAGCGCTTGAGCAGAGCAGTTACTCCAGGCCAGATACTACACCAAATTAGATGTCCGCAGTGCCTACAATTTGATTCGGATTCGAGAGGGAAATAAGTGGAAAACCGCATTTTCGACTTCTTCCGGACACTACAAATATTTAGTCATGCCGTTTGGTTTAGCCAATAGTCCTTCAGTTTTTCAGGCTTTTATGAATGATATCTTCAGAGATATGTTGGAGAAGTGGGTAATCGTATACGTAGATGATAGGGCTGGGCGATAAAACGATAACGATATGTATCGCGATAGACACGTGCTGGATATCAATAAAAAATGTGTTCGATAAAACGTTCGATATTTTTTATTCTTCATCGGAAGAAAACAGAGGTTGCGAAGCAAGTTTGGTTGCATTAACAAAGGCA
>JAZGTJ010004709.1:0-29844 GCA_036877575.1 Botia almorhae
AGTTTATGAATTATTAATACTGTTTTGATGTTACATGCTTTTATAGCAACATGCTTTTATAAACATTATATTGAAACAATAAAAACTAATTGAACATGACATAATTTTTAAATGTAACATTGACATAATGGCTAATTCTTTTTTCTCTTTCTTTCTTTCTTTCTTCCTTCCTTCCCTGCCTCCCTCCTTCCATCCATCCATCCGTCTTTTTGAGATTTAGCTTACTGGGTAAGATGATATTTTGCTTTTGTTGTCACATTACAAAGGTAATTTACTTAGGCAAAACAATTAGTAGGTAAATTGTGCTCTGGTCAGCACAGTTAACCATTAAATAGTCAACTGAACTCTGTTAACCCCGTCAGATTAGAAAAACTCTGGGGATGTTTTGAGAGTCTGAGAGTGAGGGGCGCTAAAGGTGAGAGAAATTACCAATGTACATTGCCATATCCTCCATAGAAAAATTCTAAGAAATATTATTGGTCTCACCACTAGGTGATCTCGGAGCACTTAGAATGCTTAGCTGCCATGGTTACTGTGCACCACTGCCCCAGGTGACCCCTCAGCCTTTTTTGTCTTTGTTTCAGACCCACAGACAGGTCAGCCTACCCTATTCCCATAAATAACTCGAGTAAACATCAAAAACAGGAGCTCCAAATCCCCTCTGTCTGGCTTTACTTGTCCATAGTTCAAATACAGGTCATTAAGCAATGAAGGCTTTTGATACCTCAGTGGATCCAATATCTAGTTTGTCTGAGGTGAGGTTGAAGATTAAAAAAGTGCCGGGTCATTTGGCAGATGAGCAGGTCAGAATCTGGTCTGATAGCTGTAAAAACAGCAACCAAACCTTTTATTGTCTTAGAACATTTTTAAAGGGAATACAAGAGTCATAAAACATGACAAAATGACAATCTACAATCTGAGACCTCTTGTGTGTTGACATACCTAACTCCTCTGAAGTGCGGAGATGCATGTTAAGACACGGCCTGCACTGGTTTGCAGCATTCCTGGTTTAAAGCAAACCAGGAATGTGTTTCTGGAACTCTGAGCAAGCTTTAAAGGTTAATTGACCTTTTTATTAGACACATATTGAAGTACTTTTTTAAACAGCATTTTGTGCATGAGTAGTCTACATATCAAAACTGCTAATGCTAATACTAGTACTAATACTGATAAGTCATGTCAAAAGGAGACATAAAGTATTTAGTCCTACATAACAGCATGTTTGGTCTGTAGCGATGATGATTAAAATACCCTAAAACACATTCTCATTGAAACTAATCTTAGGGAAGCTGATTACTGTACATTGTGTTTTTGTGCAAATAGAAGCACTACAGCTGTGCCAGTCTGACCTGGTGTGTGCAATCAAAACAGTTTAACTGGGATTTAGTGGTTAAAAGCGTGTTATGCTTATGCTGCTGGGCCAGCAGGCTTCTGCTTCACTGTTTATTTGTCTTTGGGAAGCGAGTTGTTTTGATAAGTCCTCTCTGGGACCTTTAGAGGTTCTCATCACCAGAAGATTATGTAAACTATGAAAGCAACAGGCATGCAGAACAAACTGCCAATACAACAATAATTAAAACTTGAGTATGATTCATTGCATTTTAATAATACAATTCAAATGATAGTTAGTTTCCCATTTATTTTGGTTTTGTTGCACAAAATGATCTTTGACTTGTGTTTCTCTTTGGCTTGGCTGAAATTGGTGCATTTTACGCTTGGTGGTGAGGCGCACATAACTGTCCTGTGATTGAACCATCACACACATAACCATCCTATGATTGGTCTGCTTGGCCTATGCCACAGACTACAATGAAAGCACTTGTTTTACCTTGTAAAAAACGTGAGGGAACCACACAATAATTTAAAGTTAATTAGCTAAAAGCATGGTGGATGTTGTTTTTCAGAAGATATCATAGTCTCTGAATAAAAGCCAATGTTCTCATGCATTCCCATAAAATATGGAAGTTAAGGGAGCTGCCTAAGTCCCAATACAACATTAACAGTTACACCATCAAAATCAGTTCAGAAAGCCTTTACTGGTTATCACAATCTCGCTCCTAAGCATATTAATTTTGCATTCAGAATGGAAATGATGGTTTAGGACTAACTGATCCAGTTCAAAACACTATATGGACCAGAGTTTTGTAAAATGGGTGTTCACAAATACAAAAAATCACTAATACAGTTATAGATGTGATGAAAACATTGTTTATTTTGTTTCCAAACCGTTTACAAAAATATGCTTTGTTCTGTCTTTTGTTTTTACATATATTTGATTGTGGTATATGTCAAAATATATCAAAATAATATCACCTCACCTTTTCAAATCAATTTTTATGTTCACTTACTACAGTTATTGAGAATCTAACAAAAGGTGATATTTTGACGGAGCGACATTACACAGCAGATATGGGAGACATACTTTCTATTCCAGTAAGTATTTCTCAGGGAATGCTTATTTTTGACAGTCAAATGTTGTACTGGCACATCATTTGAATATTTACACTGTTATAATTTCAACATTTTCCACTGTTATATTTGTAATACTTTGTGAAATATGACACCCTGTCATTTTAAGTGGCCTATTATAGCTTCATTAGTAACATCATAACAGTAAAGCAGCTATGAATGACAACAATTATGAAGCGAAATAGTGAAAAATTAATAGAAGTGTATTATTAAATAATTGTTTTAAAGAAGAAAAATTATTAATTATTTAGTTCTAAGCAATCATACATAATAGATTCAATAACGTAAATCACATTCCCAATAACATTGTATTGTAGTTTTGCCCTAATATAAACCAGTGTGATAATATTGTGTTCATATAAAGCTATTACAAATTTTCTAAATATTCTAATTTAGGATTATTTTGAACCAGACTTTTTGTTCCAACACACAAAGCCACTTTTAGATATAACAAGTATTTGTGTATATGTATATTTACCTCACACATGACAAGATATAACCTCCCTGTTTATCCTAAAGGGAGTCCTCTAAATTAGCCCCAGTGTCCCCTATATGTTCATAATGTGTTAGATTTATGAAAAGCTGTGCAGGAGTTCTCCAGACTGATGCTAAATGAAGAATGTCAGCATAGCCCCCACTGGTCATCAGCACTGTCATATCAGGGTGGACACTTCTGGATGCCGCCAGCTTCACCAAGTCTCCCACGCAGCTAAATGCAAACATATGATACAAAAACAGATACCACTTAATACTCTAAATTAATCTGTGCATCTGTGTTGACATCTCCTCTGTAACTCTACAGAAGACATATGTTAGATTACTAGGGTCTGTTTCCCAGGAGAAATAGTCTCATGTGCTCTGTTGGTGTCTAGAATAACAGCAAGACATTCAAGAAATCTCGGTTGTGATTTTTATGTCTTACGTGTATATTGGATTTTGCCATTAATATTAATATGTAATAAGAAGTGATATAGTTGTTTAGATGTTGATTCGTTTTAATTTCTAAGGGTTTTTTAATGTAAGTTGGTCCTTGATCTTCAGCCTCAAATGTTGTTAGGTCAGATCCACAAAGGGCAATTTAGTTTCCCTTCAAATGGGCAAATACTATAAAACAGAAACAATGTTCCAGTCATGTAGCAGAGAAGAGGAAGTGAAGCAAACAAAGCACCTTTCTCTGTTCCAGATGAACACCCCTCCCACTGAAACTGGCCCATAGCTCACTGTGGTGCCTTACATCATCTGTGTGTGATGTCACAGTGGATGCATGAGATGACCTCAGGCTAAAGCCAATGGCCTTTCGATCCACAGTCTGAAACACTCGCAGACTATGAATCCAGCGGTACACTGACAGAATAATTGTTTTCATTTCAAATCATTTCAGTCTTAATAATATGGGAAGGCTACCAAATCATTTAGAAGTTAGACTTCATTCACTCAAAAGTTCTACAAAAACTTAGCTTGAGAGCGGGGTGGATGACAATACACTTGCATTTAATAATAGATCATTTCTTACAAACAATAACAGTTATAAAGTATTAGCCTGTGCAGTGTTACATTTGTATAGGGAAGTAAATATTGTGCTCTTTTTTGGCGTCCCAGCTCTGACCTGATGTGCCCTCATTCACTACACTAGGAATAAATGTAAGTGCTGGGGTCTGAGCGCAGCATGTGTGTGATTTAGGTGCACAGTGTGAGTTTGTCACAACACGTCCGTAAGGCTGCTAACATACCGATTTAGAGACGCTTCATTGTCAAGCTAGAAATAAACTCTGAGTACTTTTACATGGTGTGTGTGTGAGTTTGTTTGTGTAGTGTTAGCCTATTTTAACATGTTGGGGAATCAGGTAATGTGTTTATAGGACAAGATATTCCTCTGCTATCCACTTTTCCTGTCAAGAGTGTTCTTGGTGAATTCAGCCTTGCCCAGGGGCCCATGGGCTTTGTTAAAAAGCTACAGCTGCCGATTTGGATAAGCTGTAATCCAATCCACAGACCATAGCCCTCCTATAGGGTCATGTGGGACCCCAACACTGCAGAGAATCATAGGCAGAGAGCTGACCTATTATAATAGCACTGATGAGGTAATTGAGGATATATATAGAGCTGAATAAATTGGTGGGTGGGAGCAGAAGATAGAGAGAGAGAAGGAGAAAAAAAGGAAGATATAAAAAGGAGAGATGTAGGGTCATTTATAGAAGACTTTTTTAGCCATGCCGCAAATGGGCGATAACCCAAATAATCCACTGCATATTGTTTGTACATTAGTGTTAATGATTACTATTATTGTAGATGATCTCACTAAGCGTTGGATGTTATTTTACACTCCCTTTAATGCAAATATATCAACTGATCACATTTGATCTGCTCGATCATCATTTGACTGCTGTGAACCTGTTCCTCAACATGGACATTATTGTGATGCAGCTGTTGGCACTGGTTACCGTGGCAGCAGTCAGCATCATCTCCCCAGTGAACAACAAACATGCCCAAGCACCATCATCTTCCCAGGCTTTATTATACCATAATTGGTGCTGAAAATCAAAAAGTATGACGTAATAAGAGCTAGTAGCGTTTCGACCTATTGTGTTATTTGAGCTGTAAACATTTAAGTTCTACAAACTGTGTCATTACTAGTAATAAAGCCGGTCATCTGACATTTAATGCAAATACACACCGCAGTGCTTGAATCGGATAAGTTTCTCTTTGTGTGGGCAGATAACAGCACTGTTTCTAAACCTACAGCTAGTGAGTTATATAGATAGCTTCAAGGCAGTCTTATTATTATCTTGTAACCTTTTAAGTGACTGACATAGAACACATTTTTTCCTATGTGTCACAACAGTAGTGCCCTGCATGGGGGTACCCTGCATGGGGGACTGCATGGGGGACCCATACAAAGGACACACAAATCTTGGAAAAAATGTAACATTTTTAATTACACAATTTATATTTATCAATACCTTAGTGTATTAAATGACATCTTCCACCATTTAAGCAGCGTAGTTCCTCTTTTTTCTGGCTGACTAGACTCATGCTGTTATGTTGGGTGCAATCTACTGTTTGTTCACACTCCTCTCAGGGTTAGGAGAGCAGAGCTCTGTTAGTATGACTTCACATAACTGCTGGGTTCACTGCTTGGCCACACTGTGTCACATGCAGCCTAGTGTAAACATGTGGTCTCCACTAGAGAGAATACTTGCCTGATAAGCAAGTGCTTACAAGTGACAAAGTCACTCATAAGTTTTTGTTGCACCTTGCAAGTTACCAAGGAGACAGACAGCTAGTGACAGCAGATATTTAATTAATTTTACTATATTGTCATTCTGAAATAACTGTTAACTTGTTAACGTAACTGTTCATTGATTATTTATATATACATACATGTACGGTAGTCTTATACATGAGTCTAGGAATCGTAGATTACTAGTAAATATGCTTATATTTTGCACAATTTTCTAATTTTATCCAAAAAGTATTACAAATTATTAAAAGATTTCATCAAATATTTATCAGGAAAAACAAAATCTTTAATTGAATAAATGCACATCATTTCTGAATTTCTACGTCTATCTTTTCATACACTTTAATGATAACATGTATTTGCACAGACCCTACAGATCTGCGCAAAACCTGAGTATCTGTTAGTGTAGCATTAATGAAAGACAGAAAATCTATGTAATTTTATGTAATTTCATTTTGGAAGTGTATTTTCAAGTAGAAAACAACATAATTTTATCATTGCTAGTTATCGAATTTAAATGGACCTGATAAAAGTATTGGCTATGAAGAATGGCTACGATTAATCCTGTAACCTAATGCTTTTTAAGAAGTACAACTATGAATAAAAATGTACTTACTGACTGTACTAGACGTACTATTTTCAAAGGTTATTTTTGATTCCCTTTTTCACTTCCAAAATGTAGAGCTGGAGGCAATACACTAAGTGGAGGAAAAGGTTGCTTGTGTCACAGGAGTTACAAGGAATCAGGAAAGTGGTGTGTGTGTATGTGTACTGATATATGTAGTTTACAAGGACACAAATGTGTATAATTACATGAACATGGTTTATGGGTACACTTCCTGTGTCCTCATAAACCACATGGCTTAAATGGTGTTTTGAAATTAAATAATGCCAACCATTTTAAGGTTTAAGAAAAGAAAAACATTTGATTAGCTCAGTAGGTCTGTGTGTGGAGGGGTTTATTTAACCATATATTGGGGACAGATTTGTACAGGGACAAAACTGAGCAAAACCTGACAAAACTGAGCAAAACCTTCTTTTAGGGATGTCCTCTTTTGTATAACATTAAGTTTTAAATTGTACGGATGCATAAAGTTTTCTGTTAGAATTTGGGTTAGGTTATATTGTTTATAACTAGCTGTGTATAAAAATAGAACTATGGAATGTCCCAAATGTCTATGGAATGTAAATACATGACAGAGATTTTGCGTGTACTGATTATTTTCCTGAGTTGTTTCAGGCTGTTACACTTTTTCTTTTCTTTTATTCATTTCAATAAGGTGAAATTTGTGCTTAAAAGAGTATAAAGAAATTGGAATAAAGAAATTAAGAATTAAATTTTATATTGAAAATCCATATACTACAATGAGGTAGGCTGAAGACAATCCGCCTTAATGTTACTGCTTTAAAGCACATTTCTTTTAAAGAGTTTTGAAACAGTGAGTTTGTAGATCTAGTCAACTGCCTACATAATGCCTCACCCAGCATGGAGACCTTTTTACTGTGTAAAAACTACTCTTAAAAATTAACATTCTGCTAGAGGATTCATGTTTATTAGATTCAGCAGGTGTTTTGCATTTTAGCAGCACCCAAGTTGTCACGCATAATACATCTTAATTGAATTTTGTAAAATACATCAAAATCATGTTTCATTGCGTTGCCAATTTTAGTCTCACCTAACATTTTACCCACATTCCTTATTATTTTTATACAGAGAACTGTAGGTTTAAAAAACAATAATAATAATTTGTATTATTATATTTATTATTACTATTTGTCTATTTAGATATTTGGCACTAACAGTATTCATTATACAGTAAAGTCAAATACAACAATAGTTATTTAGGTAAGAAACATGAGTGCAGTGACAGTTCGCTTACCTTGACACAAATTGCTGGGAACAGCTTGAAAACGATGCACTGGGCTTCCAGTCAATGACCTGTACAAGGCAGACTCCTGTAATGCCAGAATATGAGAATTCATCTGAGAGATCTGCAGCTTTATAAGTCGTAACTGCACATCAGCGCCACCTAGGCTTGAACACAGGTAGTTCTGGTTGGTTCTTGTTACTGTACGTAGGAGGAGCTCGGTGTGTGATACTTTCTCTGTGCATGTTTTAATATTTTGTGGTCACATTAACATTTTCAAGCTTTAAATCTAGATTATTTGCTTTCCAATTTGAATTATGATTTAAGGTCTTTTAACCTTTCATATGGAGTTTTAATAGGAAAAAATTTCTAAGCATGGGGGGGTCAATTTTGGAAGTGTTTCAAATACACTAAATCTGATGAAAGCCAGGCAGATCAGTATGAATGGCTTTAGAGAATCACCCAACCAATCATGTTCATGTTCAAAACAGTTGGATAACAGGCACTGATATAACTGAATTTACTAGAAGTAAATGCTTTGAGTAAATTCAGCCCAGAAGATGTGAGCTACTTGCCAATCAGATCGCCAGGCTCCAGCGCTCGGATAAGGAAAATCTGCCAGCAAATGACAGGCCTTTTTCAGTCATTTACCAGAATGGAAGGAAGTACAAGCTGACACCTTCCAGAGCCCAGTAATTAAAGTAATTTTTACTCTCACAATAAACACAGATATTTGTAACCTAATAGCAACCTAAGCAGTGAAATTCCTTTTGAGTTTAAATAAGATCTAAATTGTTTTCTTTTACATTACGGTAATGATTATCTTAAGAATAAATCAGTATTAAGAAATAACCGAGATTGTCGCAACATACCTCAGGTAAGGTAATGCAATAAACCATGGAATAAGCTTTTAACATGCTCAGTTACACATAAAACACACAGAGGGACACTGCAGAGCTGGGGGTCACAGGGTCACACGCTGCATGCATCAGCAGCATCGATTTCCGCCTCATCTCCTGCCGTCTCTAGGACAGAATGCTTAATTTGTGCCTGCTTGACGTTGAGCTGCCTGGAGACAGGAAGTAGTATGATGTCATGTGAGTATCTCCTTCATTTAGACTGCTTCTGGTCACCTTTTCCATATCATTACCTCAATAAAGTCAAACAAACAGGTAAATATTTGATTTGTTAAAAAAAGAAAAAATACTGTTGGCAAACACTGGTTTCCATTGAACTGTTCCAGACACCGTTTTTGAAAGGTGAGTAGATGCATCTTATTGTAATGAAAGGATAGTTAGGTGCCTTGAGTTTGCACCTAGAGTGTGGTTGCTCTGAATTAACTGAGGCATGAGGCACTGAGGCATCGTGGTTTATCCCAGCTGTGGGAAAACTGCTGGACCAGCTGCAGCAGGTAAGTGAAGGCTATATTTAAATAAAAGTGAAAAATGAGCAGGGGAAAGATGCTGCAGACATTGCAGTTTTGTTCTACCAGAGGCCGAGACAAGACAAAACAATGCCAGATGGAATGTACTCTTTCCCCAAAAAGTGCTTTGCAAAAATATTACATACATAAACAAATTTCAATATGCATGAAAATGTTAGTTGTACTACTAACTCTTGCTAATAAACCTGCAAATTTTGTATGTGCTGCATTAATGACTATAGTGTAACATTACCCCTGATTGACATTTTTGGAGAAGTCATTTTCTTTCATTTTGTGTCCCTGAACAATAATAGTGGAACATGTAGATGGACCCTAAATAGACAACATAGCTCTTATTAAGTTTGATAATCATTTAACAAATGACTTTCAGTTTAAGACAACTACAATTTTTTCATTATGTTTTTATTAAAACTTAGAATAAACATTTGTCATCAGCTGAATGTAATAATGTGCCAATTAACGTTTCTTTAGGACAAATAATAAAATATGATCTAATCTACGATGACATACTGAAATAATTAGTTACTCTCCCACACTACTGCTGGATGAACAGGGCTTTAATAATCAGAGTGTTTCTATGTTTCTTTCTCAAGGCCATTGTGTATTCTTAACAGCAATAAGATTCTGCGAATAAACAGCACCAAATATGAGACCAGGTCAAGTAGGGCCCCTCTGGGCCCTTGGGACTGTGCAGGATCACGTGGCTCTCCATACCAGACGGAAGCACAGAAGGGGAATTTCCAGATTGGTTATTATTGTTGCAGACAGGAAAAGACTCCACTTGGATGCCAGAGATCCCTGAGAAAGACCTCTTACAGTACATCTTAAAACAGAGGTAACAGAGCTCAGGGATGCTTAAAGGAGAGAGAGAGAGTGAGAGAGGGTAAAGGATGGGAGAGAATGACATAGAGCAAAGGACTGTTTGTCTTTTGTCACAGCTTCAGAGGGCAGGAACATTTTTCATCTTTATATTACGGAGCATTTATTGACAGATGCTAATGCAGAACATGCACTGGATTTGAGCAGTAATAAATGGGTTCTGTAATTAATTGTAATTGTGTAACCAAACCAAGTAAATCTCAGAAACGAAACACATCGTTTACACAAAATTTGTCCAATTATTTTAACATTCTCATTATTTTTTAAATGTTTTTATGAGTCATAGAAAAAGGTAACTTTTGAACATTATTTGTACAAATGAAATTAAAGTACATGTGGATTTGTTTTGTTTGGGGGAGACAAACTGTATTCCTGCCATGGTCCATTTTGTCTAGCCCTGTAAACTTACCTAAAATTGATTGAAGGATGTAATTTGACTCCCCATTAAACATTAATTCCATCATTTATTTGGCACTCTGAAGGACTGGATAATGTCTGATATTTGGGTTTGCTGTAATGACAGATTATAAATGCATGAGACAATTGGTGGTGGTGGTGATAGCCTGATGACTATGAATATGGGCTTCTACCAGAAAGGTTGCAGGTTTCATTTCATACAGCAGTAACTCAGGAACGGGAGATCACAGCCCTGCTCCATTTTGCCCTTGAGCGTGGCACTTGACTCCAGTTTGCTCCAGGGGGTCCTGTATTTGCAATTAGTGTAGCTACTGTAAATGTCTGGAATGAAATGTATGCTATAATGGCATATTTTCACTATGTAAAACAACCTATTTAGCTACAAAAGGTATTTGACCAATGCGCATATTTGTTTAAATTTCACGGAAAGCTATTAACCCTCATACACCACTGTTAAGACTCAATCTTGTATTTGCTTACACATTTTATCAGTCCTTGGTGTGGAAGGGGAGAAATAAAAAAAGAATTCCAGTTCCATGTTTTCCTAAGCACCGTCAACGCGGTGCTTCCGTTAATTGACGTTCGCAGCGTCCAACCAACACTCGCAAAGCGTCAAGCCTGTGTTCGTTCGGCCCAATCACCCAATGAGGATTTAAGACGCCATACGGTATTTCAGTCGGCCATTTTGGTGAGGTAAATAGTTTCCAACGTTACATTCAGCGTGCAAATTTTAAATATTACAAAATTTAGAGTAATGTTAATGAAAAGGCTTTGTTTGATGAGCATCCATCCGTAAATCATCCATGTTTGCCATGCAACAGTGCAAAGAGAAACACGGACTTTGTTAAGCCTGTAAAAGAAATAGCGATTGTCACTTTTGTCCTATTGGAATTTATTTGAACCGATTGCTTAATGTTGTGTTATCTCATGCAATACATCTAATAATAAATCACTGCAGGACGTGTTTAACATACCCAGCCGAAACATCGGTAAAGGGGAGGGGTTTAAAAACAGGTTTCACCAGTGGGGCTTCCACTAACTGCCGCAATATTACATTCATTGAACGTGAGTTTATCCGAGCAAAGAGCCAAATTAGATAAATTCTGGTTAGTATGTGTAACCCAGCTTGGGGTAAATTAAATACGCATACGGACACACCGTTAAGAGAAACTGGCAAAAGGTTATATTAGAATTGAGGTGATACATGTAGCGGCGAGGTCAATGCAAATGTAACGAAATGCAAATAAAACCACGTGAGAAAACATACATAAGAAAGTATGTCTTCTATTAGTAGAATGAACTGTTTTGAGCCGATAGCGACCATTACAGTATTAATGGCTCACGTATGCAAGTTTTTTTTAAGTCAGTCCATCTAGGCCATCCATCAAAGAGAGGTCGACCAGGATAGTACAGATCGACACTTACTCCACACATAAATGAGTCAGAGGTTGGTTTGGAGGCGGGTCTTAACTTTGTTGAAATACTGTCTATTGTTCCATCTTGGCCAATCACAGAAACAGATTTTTTTATCATATTAACCAATCATTAAAAAGCACCCGCCTCTATGCTCCGCCTAGTGCTCTATATTAACGGACTGCTGCCGCGTGAGCTCGCTACAGACGCTTAATAGTCTTTTTTTAATTATACACATCTCGTATTCTTCTTTATATTATATATTATATTCTTAACATTTAGGCAGAAATGGCTGACACAAAAGTCGATACCAGTTCGGAAGTCTCCGCCAAGGTAATGCAACTTCTCATTTATACACTAAATTCTACAGATGCGGGATTTATATTGTTTTGAATACAAAACCTTGAATTATGATTATGGTATGGAAACCAATATACAGATTTTTGTCGCCGTCGTTGGAATGCTGTTTGCACGTTTTGTCGGCGTTTTGACGGCTCACTATCACTTTGAAGACTTCGTGTGCATGGGAAAATGTGAGGTGCACTGAACTTATGGTTTGTTACGAAGACGTTTGCAACTAAAGGGGTTTCGTTCTGATCCTACGCGGGTTCTTTGTTTATGCAGGCGGTTTTCGGTTCCGCTTTGAAAAGTGTAGCGAGAAAGGGACACAGAGGATCATAAGCGTTATCTCACGGATGCTTATTCGGTTAGTTGCACGAGTTTCGTTATTACTTCGTAGGCTCGGTTATTAAAGGTGCTTCGTAGAGTCCGATAGACGCGGTGATTCGTCAGCCCCGCAGCCCGATCTGTCACACAAGTTACTGCAGCCCTCACGATTCATGATGTTACTGTAAAAAGCGCGCCTTCTCCGATCTTTAAATGTTATAGCTACTTTTTGTTGGCCAGATTTTTCTGTCATTTGTTTAGGGTAATAAAATCATAATGTAATGTAACGAATATCTTAAGAATATATCACCCTTCTCAGATTTTCGGTCTATTTAACGGGAGTTTACCGGACGCGTTGCCTTCAAATTCTGTAAGGTTAGGCACATAGCTCATTTTGTGTATTAAAAATAAAAGATCACCTTATTCTACTGATTCAAATACTTGACCCATCAGCTTTTTAGACTATACCTGTCCGATACTTTAAAAGGCGTCAGGATGAAAACTAACATACAGATAACGGACTCTTCTTGTAATGCACAATCGGTTCAGGGAATATATATTGATTGATTTATTTTAGGGTTGTCAGTTTGTGCATAAAGTTGTTCCGCGAAACCCCGCTGCCGTGCTGCGGATGCACCAGTCCGACTGACTGGATGAGTTCTCGTTGTAGCGCGCTGCCCTCGCAGGATGTGAGCGCGAAACCGAAGTTACAGCGGATCAATGCAAGCGAACATTTTCCGCCAGGATTGTCAAGCGTGCTCGTTCAATCTCAGCTGATGTCATTAAAGAACCAGTGTACTGGAGAGCTTTAGACAAAATCCGATTTCTCACCGGTTTGTCCTTTGTTAGGCTGTTTTTGCATCGCCCCTTTTAAAGTCTCTGATTTAAGTTAATCTCTGCAATACGGAGATGTTTTCCGTTGTTGACTAAATGTATATTATCCGTGATATATATTTGATCGACGTATGGGTCTGTTTTTATCACGTATATGGTGGGATCTCTCTCTCTCGACAGAGCATATGTTCATTATTCATGTATGGCTCACTTGACGCTCAGTGTCGGTACAAAGCGTTGGCATGTAATGGTGACGGTATGAGAAGGCGTTGCATGCGTGATGTAGCCGCTAACCGGCTTAAAGGCTAAGGGTTATGACCTAAATTTTATTACTAGCGGGATGCTGCATGTGAGCATATATAATATGATGTTCTGAGGAAGAACCTGCTTTTAAACGGAGACGATGCAGTAATTTCAAATCATTTGATAAATATTACGTGTTATATAATGCATTATTATTACTCTGATAATAATCAAATTAAAAATTAAATTAAAAAAAATATTCTCGAGGGGTACGACATATAGCGCGGAAAATCGAATTGTTTAAAAGGGCCTTAATGCTTAGTGCTATTGTTCCCGATCTCTCTCTCTCTCTCTCTCTCTCTCTCTTGGGTTTATCTGGCCTGCCTCTCTTTGGTCGAGTTCGTTTGAGCGCTTTTATTGGCCGAGTTAAAACGTTCTCTAATTGTGTTGTGGGAGTTGTAGTTTTTTAGCGGGCGTGTCTTTACCAAACGCAATGATGTGGATTATGTACCGAACTACACAGCTCATTGGCGGTAAAGCCATCGACGTATCAAATAACAACGCCTACATATGGGCTTTAAACCAGGCGGGATGGGCGAGACAGACGTCCAATGAATGTAGAATATGAACGTGTCGCGTTTCAAATGTGAAATGAATCACGCGCCGCGAATAAGAGATAATGTTGATTCAACATCGACCTCGTTGCTTAATTTTCCTTGTGTCAGAAAAGTAACTGAAGCAATTACAGATAAATATTTTTTTCATCAGGACCTTAAAGAAAAGAAACAGATTGAGGAGGCAGAAAATGGAAAGGATGTTCCCGCTAATGGAAATGCGGTGAGTTTCCAGAATTACCACCACATTGAGTAACACTCTTAACAGGTTTGGGAATTAAATGATCTTATAGCCCACAACCCATTGGTTTGTTTAGGAAAACGAGGAAAATGGCGATCAGGAAAATGAAGTAGATGAGGAAGATGAGGACGTTGGTGATGAAGAAGAGGAGGAGGATGATGGAGAAGGTATGGCCTTCAGTATGTGATGGGAGGACTGTACGAAAAAAACATTAGAGATCCAGCAGTTTGCAGGATTTAAATCACCACCACAGCGCCACCTATGTGTTGACAACTGAAGCACATAAACAAAGACGTAACGACAACATATCTGAACTGTATTACAGGCGATGATGATGAAGACGATGAAGATGATGAGGCTGAGGGTGGCACAGGAAAAAGAGCGGCAGAGGAGGATGATGAGGAGGCAGGTTTAAATATTTGTATTCCTTCAAGTCCTCAGATAAAATCAGAAAACCCAGTTTATAAATCTTACCTTTTAACTGTATCATGTTTTAACACTTGGTTGGCTGCATTTTCAGGATGCTAAAAATAAGAGGCAGAAGACCAATGTGTAAGAAGCTACCCTACTCATAACCTTCTCATCCCTCCATTATTTAACATGTCCACTGGGGGAGGACCGAAAACGTGGTCATCATCAAGTCCAGCATCTGTGTACACCTAACTGCAGATTTTGTAGAAACAACGAAGACTTCAAAGCTCTACCTTCTTACAAAATACTTTAAAAGGAAAAATTTGTTTGTATTTTTATTTACATTTTATATTTTTGTACATATTGTTAGGAGGTCAGCCATTTTTGACAGTGATCTCTGGTTACCAAACGGTGCTTTGAAGTTGATGCTTCTCTAAGAAAAAAGATTTTACTTGTGGTTTGACCGTGTCATGTTATCTCAAAAGAAACCTACAAAAAACAACAAAAAAGTTAAAAAACATCAAAAGCATACAAAAAAAACTTCAATTCAAAGCATTCCAGTAATTTTGTGTATGTACATCAGTTGTATCATACGTAGTTGGATTGTATGAGAGGGCAAGAGCAAAGGAAAATAATTTTCTTCTTTTCTGTCTTGTCTATTAAATTGCTATCTATTTGTGGCCTGTTTGACGTATGTGTGAAATTTGTTGTGCGACAATAAACCGAAATTTATTTTGTGAGTTTTTAATTTTTTCCCTGTTTTTTTCCTGTCATGAGTTTATAATGTTGGAGCTGTATGGGCAAGAATAATTGAACCAGTGTTACCTTCAGATGCAGTTCATGTTTTTCATCAGACTGTCAAAATGTACATCAATGTAAATTATTCGGGCCTTTGAGACTCCAAGATCTGGTATAAATTATATTGTGTTAAATAAAACTGACTGTGTGAATTCTTCCATTTACATTCATATTTCTTCAGAGAAAAAGCTCATTTCTGTTGGTCTTGTTTTATTATATATTGTAAATACATGATGTTTCTGGAATCAAGCAGAACACTTACATGATAGTGCTGGTGGTAAAAATGCCACTGCCATCATTTCAAGCTAATTTCTATTTATGAAGCAAGCTTATTTGTAAGTCAAATCTAACACAAGTTAGTGTTTAACATTTATAAAGAGAGTTCTGTAACAGAGTTCATTATTAGTATCACAAAACAATCTATAAACTTGGACTGAGATAAGCTTTAGAAATACTGAACTTTGAAGTTTAGATACAAAATGCTATTTTTAGCTACCGCCTCACCATATTTACTTGAACAGTACAGTTTTGTGAGGTAATCTGGTTGCATTACAAGAGATTTTGTCTCCAGAGGAATTGACTCCAAAGACGGCTCAAACGCAGTTGTTTAAACATTTCAGTTCAAACATCTTTTTAAACATCGATTACAAAAGTGATTGTGTTTCATAAACTGCCTTTATGTAGCTGTTAAAAGCACGGGAAATGCGTGTCACAAACATTTATGTCACATATTAGGTGCACAGCCCCCAAAAATATGACAGTTAGAAATGGAAACGGCAAAAGTGTTTTTGGTGGTTTTCCTCTATCATCTCTCAGAAAAACAAACACGAGAGCGACAGTTAATATTGCACAACTGCTGTTAGGTCACAGACTGTTCACAGAGGTAGAACTGACAAGTAATGAGAACCAGAGAAAAACTCTAAATAGAGAAATCAGATGTGAATGACATGACAACGTGATGTGAGACGGTTTTCGGGGACGTTGGCATTATATTTTAAGGGACAATAGGCCTGTTTACATTTGTAAGCCACTGAGGCATGTTTAGATAAACTGGTTGTTTCACAAGCTTCTTGAAAACAAGCCAGGTTCAAGGGGCAGGCAACCAATCACAATCTGTGAGAAAGCAGAATATCAGTTGTACCAGCGGGGAGACATACTGATTTCAATCAATATTGTTTGGAATCAATATTTAGACAGTTTTAGACACCTGCTTTCAGCTATGAGAGGAACAAGCACTTATGAAAATGGGATGATCAGAGCTCAGGTCAGTAAGATGAAGAGTTGATTGTCTAGATCATTGTGGAAACAGAGTTTTAGGAAACATCAGTGAAATAGAACTGATTAGGCAGACGTAGATCTTTGGCAAAGCTCTGGAACCATTCCAGATTATTTTTCTCTGCTGTGCTATGTAGGATACATTTTCAATAAGCATTAACCTGTATATGTTGACGATACAGGTGGACAGAAAGATACTATAACACAAATTTAATTGGATACAAGATAAACAACATCTGCCCTGTGAAGATGACTAAAAATACTTGCTACCGTCTCTGAGAAGGAAAGAGGGGAAAAGACAAAAAGTGGACCATAGTTAAACCATCTGATTTCATTCATTCAGACTAGAGCAAACATCTGCATGCACACAGTTAAGCAAAGAGTATCATGGGAGAAATGGGTGGACTTGGATTGGACCTAAAAATATCCAGGCAGTTGTGTTTTTTAAATCATACAGTGGCTTCTTTCTGCTTTCTGTGTGGGCATGTTTAAATGTTTGGTTTTGTGTTTTACTTTATGTAAGAATCCAAACCAGTACCTGTTTTAACGGGCATTTATACATAATACTTGAGCAACTGTATGTATAGTCTCTTAGAGATATTGAAATATAGAGAAGGTCAGAAGATATAAAACTGGGTGATATTATTCTTTATTATATGTACTTCCCACTGGATACCTGGATGTGAAACTTTTCTTGTTCTCCCTTTCTCATTTCTTTAAGAATAATTGATTTGACACGTTCTCATACATCTTTAACACTCTTTGACTTTTTCACTGACTTTTTCAGTGAAGTCAATACCTCACTGAAATTACAGCAAACAGAGACGGTAACTGAAACAAGATATAATTACATTGTCACTGAACAGGTGTGTTTTAAAAGTCAGCTAGGCTACATTTCTGTTGATATGCTACAAATATTGGCTTTATCACAAGCTTCAAAGTAGTTAGAGCAAAGGGTTTGCATTTTAAGAATTATAAGTCATATAATTTGTGAATTTTTGAATTATAAGTCATATACAATTAAGTATTTAATTAAAGAAAAAGTAAACAGAACTTGGGTTTTTTTAGTTTTATGAATAAACATTTTAATTACTGAGTGAAAGTATAACTATCAAACAGCTCTTAAAGGTACTTGTACAGTTAAACAATGTAAACAATGAATTTGTGTAGATCTCTGTGTGTAAATACACATTTAAAGCACAATGCGTTTGCATTCAGGCCATTGTGAGGTGTGTTTACAGTGGTACATAGATCAGCAGTATTTGAAAAGACTAAATAATCCTCACTATTTGCCATCGTGTGTGTTATGTATCCACAAACATATATCAAGAGTCTATGAAAAGGATACAAAATTATTATGTGTAGCATTAAAGTATTTATTAGTAAAGTATTTAATATCAACGGCACTTAAGGTTAAAGAATTTAATTTAAGTAATATAAGTATTTACAAGCAATCTCTGATCTCTTAAAATATGTCTGTGAGCGTGCTACTCTAATATATTAAAATGTATCGTTACATCCTAAGCTATGCACTAAGCCTATCCCCAGGCTTGTATGTGTGTGTTTTATGCAATTTTTCAGTGTATAAGTTAATGAGAGAGTAAGACTGAAAAATGTGTTTGAGAACTAGTACCTTAGTGCCCAGTGGTCTTGATTTAACATAAATAATCCTAATTAATGTTTCTTCGCAAACAAAACAAAATCAAAATATGTTGGAAAATTTTAATAGCACATGTAGCCTCGACAAGAAATACAGTTAATCTTGCCTCTGTTTATTGTAAACATTGTTCTGTTTATACGTAAACGGTATCCAAATAGTTGGTATAAAATACAATATCTTGCCAGGAGAAAGATTATGTTTGACATTCTCTCTTATTCCAGCCAGCTTACCACTGAATCATATGAATCATATGTACCATATAATCATATGAAATATATCACGTTTCTAAAATAAAATATAACAAATAACTAAACTAAAAATGTGGTGTAAAAATGTTGGTACTTCGGTATTCTGTGTATACAAGATTGACTGGCCTTATTTACATTAGGAATATATATTAATACATACATATATATATATATATATATATGTGTGTGTAATTTTACACAATTAATTCTCTCTCTCTCTCTCTTTCTCTCTCTCTCTCTCTCTCTCTCTATATATAAATATAATACAGTTAATACATATATAGGTACAATGTTATGTATATAATGCAATATTATGACAGAACTCACATATCTTCTCAATAAAGTGATATTCAAAGTCCGTCTGATGCTTGATTATGAAGATCCACAATCCTCCTGTATCCGCCCATGATGAAGACACAGGTAACTCTATTTATGTACTGGTCTAAATCTCTGTTGTTCCTTATGTTTCCATTCATGCAAAGCATCATAAGGCCAAACACAGGCATCCAGGAAATTCAAAATATTGGCATGGTGCACATTATTACTAATCAGTCGTTTTCACCTCCCTGCTTCAGTATTCCACAACAGAAGAATAATGAGTGTGACACAGCACTGCTGTATTGTTATACCCAGCTCTGTGCCTTTCTGTGTGAATTCTCAGTCCAGTTTGTGATCTGCCTGCTGGATAAACAGAGCATGACTCATAGTAGTCCGTTAGTGTGGGTGGGAACCTCTCTTGAGACTTCCATGCCACCTTGTGGTCTTTTAAATAATAGCAAGGCACAGATAAACGTTTCAATGCTTATGATCTGTTCATTCTTGATATATTAATAAAGAATGACTATATTTCATAAATGACTATACTAATTTATTAAACACATGGATTATATGAAACATCCAGAAAAAGATGTCTCTGTCATCTGTACAAATTATGAAACAGTACACAGAGTAAAAGATTGTCAGGATCCTGGCACAAGAATTTACTAAAAACCCAAACAAGGAAGCCAGGACCCTGACAAAGATATCGAAAAATATCGAACAATTATTTTGACCAACATACCATAACTGTTATTCATAATGAATTGTGTAAAATTACAAAATATAAAAGACAAGTAAAAGCTTGCCGTAATGCAAGCTGGCAATTTACTGGAAACTGACGTATATGGAAAAATATTTGTTAGGAAGGTTTATTATTATTATTAATGCCATCTAGTGGTCTTTTCTGTCCTTACACAACCAAAAACAATGTGGCTGATTGTGTGACTACAATAATTTCTGAAAGTTTGATCAAGAATGACTTTATATTGTTGCACAATCGTAATGTAATAAATCATGTTTTACAATAAATTATAAATGATTTGAGAACTAACCAGAAACGGATTTTCTGTATTTAATAATATCAGAAAACAAGATTGTCTTTGCAAATACACTGCAGTTAAGTTTTGCTGTATGTGCTACTATTTAAAAGCCATCTTACGATATATATAAAAATGCTTTTGCTTTCATTAAACAGTCTGCAAAGACTGCAAACACTGATTTATCACCTATAAAATTCTCTAAGACACCGGAAAGTAAAGATGGCGTTTTGCTAGAGTTTTAAAGCCACATAAAAGTTATTATGGGGATACATTTGCAGTAAAACATCCGACCATACCCCCGCTTATTAAGCTCTTCAGTTAGTGACCGTTATGCTCGGTCTTCCACATAGCAAAATGCCTGACCTTAGGGAAGGTCACACTATAATAAACTAAAAGAAATCAATCACTGTTAAATTTAACATTTGCTATGTCCTAAATCCTTAAACAATCAGGATACTGAGAGAACTGTGAATAGACAAGCTGTTCGAGTTTTGGAATCAAATTTCTTACTTGAATTGGAAAATTAAGTTTATTTTTTACTTTTAAAGCTTAAATTCAAACAAATAGTTAAACTTTTTTATGTTCGCTCACTTTTTTACGTTCACTTAAATTTTGATACTGAATCAATGTACCCACTAGGTGTCAGCATACACATAATAATGACAGACATAACATTGGCCTAACAGTGAATTTTAGTATTTTGATTTAGAATCCGACGAGAAATGTAAAAATTAACAAGTTATTTGGCACTTCCATTTACCTTAAATTTAACACTCACCAAGTTCATTTGATCAATGTTGGTTTTAATGTCTACCCATATATTTAGGCAAATAATTATTGTTCCTGATGAAAGAGGCCATGCATTATGAAAAATAGTAATAAATATTACTTATTATATATCATTATAGGTAAATTTAATTCTAAGTAGATTTTACACCCATTTTTATGTCTAATTAAAATGTAAATCTAAGGATCTATTTCATGTTACACTGCCTAATTTGGACCTGTTGTTCCACCAACACAACCCAATCATTAGCTTATACCAAATGATAGGCTATCTGTTGACTCTACATTTTTTAATAATGAAATCATGTAACAGGTGCAGCCATGATACATCATTTTATGTGAGTCAGCGCTGCTGATCTGAGGCTTAACTGTTGGATCTCAGCTTTCTAACTAATGAGATCTGCTCTGAGTAATACATTATTATAGAGCAGTACTGCTGCTTAAGTGTCTGTATGTATTACAGATCTATTATACATGAGTCACCAGTGAAACATTGAAACCTTCAATAAATAATAACATATTAAAATTAAAATGAACATTCTGCTCTCAAAAACAGGTAAACATTTGTTCAAAATATGAACAGAAGCAAAAAGAAAACCAATAAAAATAAATGACTCCCAGCAATGATATTGTCAATTATTGTTGGATGGTGTCTTATTGCTTGATAGAGAAAAGCTTCACACATTTGCATAAATTCCTGAAATTGGTGAACATAAAACTGACACTATGATGATGACTACTCATGCTGAAGTTTCACTGAGCAGAACTGCTGAATTTTTAATACAATTAGGTTAGAGTTGGTGCTATACTATACTATACATATTACATACTATAATTTATGTAGTATATAGTAAATGTAGTGTATAGTATACATACTAGCACACTATATAATTATAGTATGAAACCTAATACTTGCTACATAATTTATATAGTATGTATGGTAGTATAATATATATATATATATATATATATATAAATGTATATAATATATATATGCACGTGTGTTTATAGTTTGCAGCGTGTGTTTACAACTCACTACTTGTACAACTTGTTTTTATCATTACCTCCTCAAAAACGGTGTTATAATTGTTAACAGAAACCTGAAGGTGCCTCTAATTAAAATCGACATTGTCAGTCTTGACTGGGTGTAGATTTTACACTATTGTGGTTGTTAACAATTTGTTGGTGTCAGGCAGTGAGAAATGAGATGACAATAATTTCTTGGCACTTCTGTATCAGGGTCATTAGTGCTGTGTGATTAATTGTGTCTCTGTTGACAAAAATCATTTGAGTCAGTGCCCTTTGTACAATTCAGTGGTACAGTGACATATAATCATTATGTTTTAAGGCCTTTGAATTAGGAAAGAAAGCTTTAGGGAAATTATGCTCAAATATTATATACAGGTGCTGGTCATATAATTAGAATATCTTCAAAAAGTTGATTTATTTCACTAATTCCATTCAAGAAGTGAAACAACTAAGTATTAAGTGCTGTACATGCTCATACTTTTCATGTTCATACTTTTCAGTTGGCCAAGATTTCTAAAAATCCTTTCTTTGTATTGGTCTTAAGCAATATTCAAATTTTCTGAGATACTGAATTTGGGGTTTTCATTAGTTGTCAGTTATAATCATCAAAATTAAAAGAAATAAACACTTGAAATATATCAGTCTGTGTGGAATGAATGYATACATTACACAAGTTTCACTTCTTGAATRGAATTAGTGAAATAAATAAACTTTTTGAAGATATTCTAATTATATGACCAGCACCTGTATATTATATATAATTTTATATTAAATATATATATGATATTTGGTTATCAGCACCTAGTGAGCAAACTAGTCACATTTAGCAAGAAACAAAGAATCCATAAATTGTTAATAAAGAATCTTGGGCAAACAAAAGTTATCTTTTGCTTATATGCCGTGCCAATGGTAGTTGAGTCATATTAAGTTAAGTTATAAGTCATATTAAACTTGTAAGATATATATTGCAAAACAATGAATAATACTGACAGATAATAATTTTACATTACAAACTGAATCATTGCATATAATATTGTAGTTGAACAAATAGATTCAAAGTAGAGTCCATATGTTTCTATAGATGTTGTGTAAGGACCCTTGGCTTAAGGGTTAAAAGTTCTCAGGTTACAGCAATGCATGCTGGGTCAAAACTCTTTACTTGCATGCCTTCCGAGAAGGAAGAGCGTATGCAACTGTAATTACAAAAACAGTGATAGCTGTCTTACTTTGCAGAAATGAAACATATAAAATAAACTTTTCTTAAATGATTAAAGAATTACCATGGAATTCTACACACGTGCGAATTATAGGTAAACTTATGATGAAACATACTTTCATCAGCTACCTTTTTGTGTAACAGTATAATGAATATACAGTTTGGTTCATTTCGTATATACAAAAACAAAGCTGTGGGATTCAGGCTCTGAGATAGTATAAACAGAATTTGCATTGTAAGAATACATTCATCAGGCATAACCTAACAAGACCGGTCTTGTCAAACTGTGTGGGCTGTGGAGGCATTTGTCAAAATTGTGTAAATACTCCTCAGACATTGTACTCACTTGACTATGAATTGTGCCTGTTTATTAATATATCATTGTGACTTTTTGTACATTCGGAATATAGTTCATTTGAGGAGGAATGTGTGCTATGACAAATAACCTTAGAACAATATGGGTGTTTAAGCAAAGACACCACTGTTTTCTGTGTGCCACATGCCTCACCCCACCCACACTGTGGCAATGTGACAGAACTCTGTGACTTGACATCCAACCACTCACAAGATTCAAGTGACTAAGAGCATTTGAAAAGATCTCAACAATGAACAAAAGCTATGCTTAGCCAGACTTTGCCTTTCTTAGTATGTCACCAAAACTCAAAATACTATCTCTAATATCTTAAATCTCTAATAATGAACTTCTCTAACAAATCTTATCACTACACAAAATCACTTATCACTACACAAAATCACTAAAAAAATCAAATAACACTACACAAAATATTTATCCATTGTTTTCTAAATGAATGAAATGAAATTAATGACCGCATATGTGACATTAGTGGCTGAAGAAACATATGTTTAACTTCATTATTGAAGTTGTCTCTTTGTAAACATATTCAAACATTATTCAGGAGTCATATTAGGTCACACGAAATGAAAAAGAAGCATGTCTATGCTACATGTTCATATTCCTGAATCCTGGGTGATAGCCTACTGGTAATCACAAGTAAAGCAGGATTTTGTTCATTCCATCTGGCCATTCAGGAGAATATAAACAGTCATTTCATTGCATTATAATAATGCATTATAATGATTGACCTGATAACATTTTACCGACAAATAAGAAATGGTACCACGTACATAAAAAATAAAAACTAACATGTCTCTTTAAAATTGTAGAGCAACGTTAAAATAGGAAGCTACAATATATGAACAGGCTAAGCGACTTTTACACGTACAGACGTATAGATATGATGAACTAATTCTATAACTGTGTATTATGTATACTTTACAAAACTTTATGCAAAATCGCTGTCATATAAATATATTTTTTAAATAAAATTATCATTAATCTGGATAAATGTGTGCTGAAAGATGTTCTCACAGAATGCGAGATGTGTAAAGAAACTAGCGTTGTTTCCACAGAGCGCAGCGGGACGGCAGTAGATCGGGCGATCATGTGATCTCTTTGCATATCAAGGTCGCCATTTTGCAGGAAAGTTTAGGAATTTCGGACACCCTAGAAGAAAGAGGAAGTGTTGCGCTGGAGAAGTTTCGATTACGGACGTGGACGGATCCAGGACGCCAGGCAGGAGGGAACTGAAGAAGCGTATAGACAGGAACCACTCTGAGGGTGCACGGAGAAAACTTTACACTTAACTTTTGTTACACACTTCCTAACAGGAATTATTATTTTTGTCTGTTCTAACGCTTACAGTGCAACAGATCTGGAGCAGTTGTGTCTTTCATCTTCTGTTATGCAAACTGGGATTCGGTTTGGCATTATACGATCTTTGTTCATTGGTAATTAAGAGACGTTGTCAAATCTGAAGTTGTGTGTAGGAATGTCCGCGGAGTCTTACATCATCTCACAGGGTTATGAGAGGTGACAGCGAGCGGTCACATAGTTTTGATCGGATTGACTGACCCGGTGGTTTGCCGCGCACAAATCAAACTTATTCATTTCAATGGTTCACACCAGTTGCACCTTTAACAAGTGTGGGACTTTAATTTTTTGAGTCATGCCGGTGCGAAAGAAAGGTGAGATTGTTGTTATAAATTATATTTTGATGTATTACCTAAAAGCGACGGATAGTTTGTATGTTTTGTGTCGGAATGTTTTGTTTACCCAATGTTTCACAACTATGTTTTTATAATAAACTTCGCAGATGCTCAGCGAGCGCTACAGCTTCTGGAAGAATACAGAACTAAACTCAGTCAGACCGAGGATCGTCATCTTAGACTGTCAATTGAGAGAGTCATCAACATATTTCAGAGTTCACTCTTCCAGTCTCTGATAGGTAAGTTTAACTTTTAATTGTTTTCCCCAAGAAAAATAGTTTTCATGTTTTCAATTGTTTACTAAAATAGGGCATTAAGTTTTATTTTATAAAATTACTGGCCACTCTTTTGCACATTATGAAAGTAAACATAAAGTTGTCAAACTACAAAAAATAATAAAAGCATTATTAAAAACAGACCCAAATGACCCGTGTTCTATATTCCAAGTGTCCTACATTTTATATTCCACACATTTAGGGGATTGTTAACCACTGGGGCAAAATTATATCATGGCTGGGATTGTGATAAATTATTTAAATTAGTTTTGTGAACTAGATCAACCTCTTCATTACAAAGATTAGACTCAATCGAATTTAAATCATTTAAATAAATTATTTGGTCATAAATCCGTCATTCCTGCTTTTCTTGCGCATGATGGTGCCAGGGAAAGCTAGAGAAGCTTCAGAGGGCATGTAATATAACACACAAGTCATATTGACTAATATGATATTTTTATAGTGCATTTTTGTAGTTTGACAGTTGCACAATTACTGCAGGAATTATCAAGTAAAAAAAGTTCTTTACAAAATTTTCAGACGAATTCTTTAAAAATTGACCTTATGCGTTGTATTGATGAAAGTGGTTTGGAATGAGATGAGAGTGAGTAAATAACGACAGAATGTTTGTTGTGTAGTAACTCCTGTGCTGGGATGGTGAAACAGGTCTGATTTCAACATTATGTGGTTTTATAACTTCAGTAGCTGTTATTCAACTGCAAATAAAGGTGTTTACACACAGCCCTTCAAACTCACTGGAGCACTTACAGCAAATAAGACTCCAATTGTAATTTTTGTGAAAACATAAATAGTGTTTTATGTTCAGTCTTTCCCAGCAATTTACATTTTATTGATTTGGGAAAATCTTTGACTTTCCTTAAAATAAATATGAAAATGAGCAACGATAAGCAATTCCCTGGTAACATTTTTTGTATATTGTTTTAGTTTATATGTATGTTTTTTGTAAACACAAAGTGCTAACTAGCTGAATTAAAGCAGCAACAGCCAGACTGACTGCTCCTCAGGTAAAAGGTTTCAGAGTTAGTAAATGGATGTACTACAAAATATACTCAAAGCTGGAAATGGGGTTCTTGTGGGGACTGAGTCCAGGGAGTCATTTAAAGTGGAGGTGGAGTTCCAGCTAAAAGTGTAAAGGATTTCCATCTTTTATCCACGTAATAGCCTTCAAATGCTATGCAAATTTCACACATAAATAAAATGGGATGTTCCACATATGTGATTTAAAAATATAAAATATGTCCCCATATTTCAGTACATGATTCAGTACATGATTCATTAAGAAACAGCATTTGAAATGCTTCAGTGCTCCATTATGCTTCTGGTTATGGCGTGCTCAGAAGGTTATCCCTCAGTGGTTTCCCCACCATCATGTTTGCATGATTCGGTGAACTCCCAATAGCTTATTTGACCTGATCTCTGCATGATGCCGGGAAGTGCTGTTTCCAAGTATAAACTCACAGTGTGCTGCATGGTGTTATTATTTGTCCATCTGAATGTTTTTATAACTGAAAAGGCCTCCAGTTACTCTCTCTTAAAAGATGTGATTGTTCAAGGCCAAAAGAATGTAATCTTTTATTTTGCATGATGTAATCGGAGTGTCAGCATCTCCACAACAGACAAAAATCTTTAGTTTGTTGCATGCATGGCAGCTGCTATGTGTGTGGGTAGAGTGCAGCCTACTTCTACAAATTTGCAAGGATAAATGCAATATGCATTTTTAGATACATTCTGTCTGCTGTGAACAAGGCGTAATGTTAACAGATTATTAAATGGCTGCACCAAAATGGATCCTACATCTGCTTATACAGCATTTTTTTAAATAAATGAGCCATATGCTGTTTTTGTTTTCTTTGTCCTCTAGATCAGCATTTCCCAACCCTGTTCCTGGAAGCACACCAACACTACAGATGTCTGACACACCCATTTCAGGTCTTGAAGTAGTTGAACCAGGTGTGTTTGATTATCCACATCCATTGACGCATCCACATTATCCATTGTTGGTGTGCCTCCAGAAACAGGGTTGGGAAACACTGCTCTAGATGGACTCATCATTGGTGGTAAGGCTAACCACCCCGCTATCAAGATTATCCAGTTTGACGCTTACCACTGGGTACCTGTAGTAGTCTTCATCAGCTACATTTATAGGTTGGAGGTGGACAAGCTAACATCTTCCTGCACCACCAACAAACAGGAGCTCTGAATACCAAGGATTTTGTTCTTGGTGTGCAATTAAATCCAGTGATTAATCTTACTTGTGATATTTGACCACCAATAACCAGATTAAGTGTTTGGAGATGACCCTCACATACGCACATTTGGTGCTGAACTTGATCTGAATTCTGAAAATATGAAATTACCATATCTTTATAACGTAATTTAGTAATTTGTAATCACCTTTGATCACAGCATGCATCTCTAACCCCGCACAAAGCTAATCACATTATACCGAATGTGATCTGTGTGGTAATTCCTGTAATCTGGCATGGATGTCCCCTTTTGTGACCCTGTGATGATGACTGCATGCATGCTATACAGGATCAGATCACATCAATGACGCACTGTATTTGCTATTGTATATTTTTTGTGGAGTTTTTCTTATGGAAATGTAATTAATAAATAATTGTAATTTTGTACTTTTTGTATAATATGTAACTTCACACGGAATGTCAGGCTAAAGAATATGATAATATTTTCTGATATGTTTTCTGATTATCTGACAAAGGATGGTTTTAGCGGCAATGACAAGATACAAGTTTATAAAAGCCTATTAATTTAGTCATCCCCAAAAAAACATCCATCAGCACTTAGATAATATTAGATTTTTATATGTATTCTCACTGTATTATTGTCTTGATAATGTAATTGTTTTTAACAATGGAACCTAATAATCCTCCAGATATCCAGGAATTCTATGAGGTGAGCCTGCAGGATAATGAGAATAAGTCTACAGAGCCTTCGAACCTTAAATCTGGAGAATTCTTCCCTCCCGTTAATGAATGGAATCTGACTGGCTCTACCAGCACCACTGTAGCAACAGAAACCGTGCCTAGTAACCAAAGTGAAAAGGTAAGCACAAAAGTTAATGTATGTGTTGCTCAAAATAGTAAGTCTTGTTAATTGCGTTTTTGCTAGCGTTGTTGTCAATTTTCTGCTTAATTTCTGAGTAATTGTTGGCCTTTATGACATCATTGCTAATGTGTCAACAGATTCGCTAATCCGTACAATGTATCATAAAATTACAGTGCTGAAGAATATTGAAAATAATGTCTATAAATGTGAATAAGCA
Source organism: Botia almorhae (assembly GCA_036877575.1). NCBI lineage: Eukaryota > Metazoa > Chordata > Actinopteri > Cypriniformes > Botiidae > Botia > Botia almorhae. The sequence goes on from JAZGTJ010004709.1 coordinate 28,760, forward strand.
CCGACTATATGGTGAACCATACATCACTGGATTGCCCTGTAATTACTTGGATTACCCTATATTCTTGTGGAAGCAGTTGTATTCCATAAGGAGTTTAAAGGAGTTAGACATTTTAAAGACCTACAGTTGCCTATTATAGGGCTTGGATGTGGTTGGTATCTGTATTTTACTGGTCGGCTGTGTATACGATCAGACGTGTACACTGTTTTTGTCATAATGTCAGTTTCACAACAGAGTCATGTTGATTATATAAAGCTGGTGAACTAGCTCTTGAATATTACTACTGTGTTAAACACATGCTAAAAAAAGCCATGCTGAAAGATGTCCCTAAATTACACTTAATTCTGAGTGTGTAAAGATTTTAACCGAACGCAGTTAGTGTTCTGTGACACTAAGTGCAGAATTATCTTGTTATTCAGTAATGTTCTTTGGATAAATTAGATAACAGTCAGTCATGCATTTTTCATTTAAATTGTTGTTTACATTCCAGAGAGGGTGTGGATTTGACTCTTAGGTTTGAATGTGATGCACCACAATGAACATAAGAGGTTTTAACAACGCATGTATGCTAGTATAATTTCCGCGCAAGTCTCAATTGATTTAAATCAGTGTTCAAATGTGGATTCTTTTGTCTCCAATTTGCAAATGTGTTGTGCTGCATGATGTTCCGCTCTGTGTTGGTATAATTTTTACTCGACTATCACACAAAGTTCCTACTCTAGCATAATTATCTATATTGATCTTCTGGGACAAACAGAGTGGTGTTTAATATCACAGATTCATAATGTTTACACATTGGTGGATTCAGCCCTGAAGGTGTGTCTGCATAATGTCAAACTAAAAACCAATTAATGAAAGTCAATATAAAACTTAATCTATAGTCCCTAAGGATTTTATATCAATATGGACTCTATATCAATAGGATACAATAGGATACAATATCAATATGATTCTAATGTGTAATAGTGACTAATTTTAATTTTAATTTTAATTTGAATGTAAGATTTAGTTACATTTAACATTTTTTTGTTAAATGAATTATTAAACAAATTAACAGTTTTTTTTATTAAACTTGTTATAATCAT
>JAZGTJ010004710.1:0-29840 GCA_036877575.1 Botia almorhae
GCGTTATTTGCCGCGAAGGGTTTCTCTAAGGTTAGGGTGTGAAAGTATACAGAAGTTCAGACTGGAAACACTGGGAAGTGCTAATTGTTTACTCTGATGGGTAAAGACAGGGATGCAGCAGATGTAATAAAGAAGTAAGTATAAATACCAGTGTTTGTTTACAGGAAGTGTTGTTTCCTTAGGTGCAGTGTTTGCTAAGTAACCTGTATCGGTGTAAGCACATTGTCCGCAAGAAAGCTAAGGAAAGGTTTATGGGAGATCTGTAATCCACGTGTTTTTCAGATGTGTTTTAACAAATGGTTTCGTAGCGTTCCCTGGTTGTTTGCGTTGACTTTTCTCGCTCGCTGGGAAATCTCGCAGCACCATGAAGCAGTGCGCAGGTCTCGCGTTGTCGGGCAGGAAGGCATCTTGTGTACTCTTATAATAATTTAGGGATCACGATTCTTGTAACTTAAATATATAAAAGCTCTTATATATAACATCTTAAACTGTATGTTCTGTCTAAGACACATTGTTATGGTGTTACATTTCAACAGCTTCAAAATATTCACCATGTTTATTCTAATGGCCTTCCCACCTTAACAGATGTTGTGTTGCTTCGGGTTAACTCAGACACACAACCCTGTCTGCCTTGGATTGTTTGTATGTGCCAGTCAAACTGTTTTTATCTTATCTATATATTAACCCGCTTTTCTAATCTCTGTACGTAGACATCTGCTAACCCTGTACCATCCATATGGATTCTGGTGAGAGTGATCTTGATTCAAGTTTTCCTCAGACAGAGAACCCCTGCCTTATAGTTGAGGACTCCCAGCCTGACAGTGTTGCCCTGGAGGACGACCCTGACACCAGCTACTCTGCCCTTCTGGCCCGTCGCCTCTCAAACCTTCAGCCTACGTCCCACAGCCCTGTGCTTGTGAGTCTTTACAGACAGAAGCATGTGTCATGCAAGTTTCTATCGTTTCGTTAAATTAGGATTCAGTTCTGTCTGTGCTTATAGTTTTGGCCTTAAGCCTGTGTAAACACTTGACCGTGTCAGTGACTTCCTGTCTTTCGTAATGTTTTCTGCAGGAGTTGATTTCTTCTCCTACTAAAAGTCATTTACAGTCTGGCAATCAGATTGATAAGATTAACAGTACTGCTCACTCAGGTACTGTATGTGTCTTGCCTCACAAACAAGGGATTTACTTTCTGTTTCGTTTTACTTTCCTTTTCATGCTGACGAAGGCATTTGTCTGTTTCAGGCAATTCTCAGTCCAACCCGTGTTCAGCAGCAACAGAGCATAGTCAAGTTTTTGAAGTTTGCGCGTTTCCTAACCCAAAAAGGTAGTAAACGTTTGAAGCATCTGAGCCATCTTGACATTTTACATGCAGTGAGAAATACTTCATGTCTTTATTTGTACCTGTTGATGCAGAGGTGTTAAAGAACACATGGAGTCTGAGGCTAATTCCACCACACACTGCACAGAGACACATGGTGAGATATCTTTTCAATTTATCTACTGATATGTATGCAACATATCTGTGTTGTCTATTTATCGACCTGTTGTGTGTGTACTATTAAAATGCTTTGAAGACTAAATAAATGAAACACTTTGTTTATCTGATTACAGAGGAGATGTCTCAGTTTGGCCTCTTGGAGCTGTCAGAGAGCCAGGGTGTCCATGATGAGGAAGAGCAGCTGGGTGGAGCTCCAGCCAATCAAAGAGACACCCAGAAACCAGCCAGCCAATGTATGTTTAGTTTTGCTGCAAATGTCTGATCCACAGGGTGTACTTAAGTTTCTAAGAAACATTCTGGATTGGTTCCCTTTTCACAGGTGGATTGAAGGGTTCAGAGAGAACATCAACCTGTCAGGATGGAAGTTCTAGAGGGCAAGCATCTTTTTTTTAGCCGTGGTACCAATGATGACTTTCTCAGTTCATTCAGTTTGACAGTTCTGATTTTGTTCTTGTAGGTCAGAGGTCAGCTCAAGCTCAGAGCCTCAGGATGGGGACAGGAGGAAGCTCAGTGTTCAGGATATACTGCACTCTCAAGTACATGACAGTCAAGAGAATGAAGAGGATGACATCATTTCCTCTCAGGATGATCTGTTTGAAAAAGAGAGAAATGGTATGTTGACCCAGATTATACTGCTTAACTCGTAGGGCAATTGTTTTTGTTTTGTTTTTTAATAGAGTGCCGTATTGCTCGCTATCACAGGCACCAAGGCAGACAGCACTATCTTGCCAACATCTACGCCTGCACAAAGTCTTCGCCTGCTTCATCTGTCTGGCCAGGGCACACTTGTGCAGGAGAGTCTTTCACAGTAAGGGGTCGTTTATTAGTGTGATTTGATGATGTACGTTTTATATACTGGGGGAGTATGTTTTAAAAAAGGGCTGTGTGAGGAACAGAAGTTAAATTAACTTTCAAACTCTTGGTGGAAGACAGAATGTCATTCTGATTTGTGACATCATGAGGATGAGTTAACAACCTGACAGAAAATACAGGGTGAATGATACTTTTTAAAGTTTTCATCAGTTTAAATGCTGATGGGCTGATGGTACTCAGTATGCAAAACTGGCACATGTTTCTTAATTTTAGACAATCTGTTGACTTTGTGGCGGCCACTCAGGACAATTTTAGCCAACCACCTTACGTTGTCCCAAATTCACCAACAGAAAAAGAGCAAAGTAAGTCCATTACACATACAGGCATAGATTATGTGATGTAACAGGATTTTTAAAATCATTCTCATATTGTTCTATTTAGAGTATAACGAAGCTGCTGGATCCCCAATGGATACATCAGGCCCACCAGAGGACCAGCCACAAAGGAGAGAGGAGGAGCCAATGGACATGGATCCCTGCCCCAAGCCCCATCCCACAGCCTCCACTCCAGTGTCCCAGAATTCTCCTGGATTTGTTCTGGAAAAAAGCCTCTCTGTTCCCAGCCAGCCTGAATTCTCACATGTGGGCAACTGTTCAGAGTATCTTTGAGTTCAGTTTAGAATTCACACTGTTTTGCTCAAGTATTTTTCTATTTTCTCATTGTAGGATGTGTTTATTTCCACTCCAAGCCTCGAAACCCAGAACAATAGTCAGGGCACAGAGTCCTCAAAGAAGAAGTTGCTTCACCAGAACAGCCCTTCAGTAACCGAGTCAGGGTCTCCCAACCAGACTAGCCCACCAGAGAAAGTAAAAAAGTCTTCAAGCAGCTTTTCACATCCGTCTGAGGTAGCTGAGTGCTTTCAGCTAGAGCTCAGCAGTGAAAACAAGAACTCCCAAAAGACTCAGGCATTCATTGTTGAGGAGGATAGCCAAGCCACACAGATAGAGGAAGAGAAAGGAACTCTGGATGTTGACAGGAGTAATTCTGGCCATAAATATCATTCCCAAAACACAGCCAAGAATGGTATGGACCCAGAGTCAGATAAAACTTTTCAAAATTCACAAAATATATCCAAGGTTCCTGACTCCATAAGTGCAAGTGCTGTACCTGAAAAGGTGGAAAATTGTAACTCTCAACAGTTCTCACAGTCTGGTAATGTATTGAAGCAGGGTATAAGCACTACCCCGAGTGCCACTCAATCTCAGCTATCTGTCAGTGCAGACTGTGTTTCAGACACCCCTTCTGTACCACAGAAAAGTAAAGCCACCGATCTGACAGCTGCCAGCTCTTCTCAAACATCAGTATTAGCCGGTAGCGCTGTAAGCTGCAGTCCTCCTGTACCTCCAGAGTGTCAGTCCTTATCTGTCCTCACTGTGTCCTCTCAGAAGAACACAGAGACTGAACAAGCACATGTTAGTCAAAGTCAGAACCTCAGTCAGCCAGCGTTACACAGCCACAGTGTTAGTACAGACAGTGTTAGAAACACAGAGGACGAGGAGCGGATGATTGAAGACGAGAACCAGAGTACTGTAAAAGGTGAGGACACCGGACTCAACTTGGCGTTGTCTCAGAGCCAGATGCTTTCTCCTGAACCCATGGAGGAAGAGGAGAATGAGGAGCAGGAGAAGGAGATACCTGTACCCAGCAGGGACCTCCACTCCTCAAGCAAAGAGGAAAGCTTTAGTATAATGGAGCTAGAGGAGAGCCAGAGGGTCTCTCAGGAGAGAGTGAAGGATCAGAGGTCCCAGCCGTTCATAAGTTTCTCGCAACCTGTAAGGGGCTCCGTGGAGGATAAACGTAGGATCTCAGGATCTCAGCCACTAAAACCAGCTGAGGTTTCACCTCCACAGCTTGAGCAAACCAAGTCACAGAGCACAAAGGCCAGCGATGCAGGGCAGAGCAAAGACCTGGACAGAATTAATTTGGACAATGCTGCCAACAAAAGCCTGAGCGACAGCTCTGGAGGTGGGATTATAGTGCAAACAAATGGTCTATTATCCCTGGCTGTTACATAACCTGTCCTCTGTAAATCTAACTAGCTCTTGTCTTTTGTTCTTTCCTGGCCAGAGCTTCCGTTTCACTTTACTTTGCCCAAAGAGGGCGAGCTGATTCGCCCAGCAGTGAGTGCAACTCCCCCACAAATTAGTCAGTTGAAAAAGACACCAAGACACAGTACTCCTATTGGTGCGTGTCCCCTCTCTGTTCATTGGATAACATTTGGATATATATGTTTAAATATGTATCTGGTAACACACTTGTACCTTTCCTGTCCTTGTTATGCTTTACTTCCTGTTGTTTAATTCACTTTGTACCATCTTGATGTTTTCTAGAGATGACCTCGTTCTCAGAGCCATCAGAGGGCGACGTTACCAGGGAGACGACAATGGCAGCTAGTGAGATTTCAGTAGAGGAGAGCAGAGAGGACGAGGAGCCAGCTGCTGTGGAGGGAGATGGAAAACTGAGTCTAAGGATGAAACTGGTGACCCCGGTGGATGAGGGCAGCTTGGGCTCAGAACGTTTCAGCTTGCAAAGTAAAAGCTTTTATTCTTTAAACATATTGACTTTTTCAGGTTAATCTCTTGCACCAAAGACAAAAGTAGACAAAAATGTATGTATGTGTGTATATATATATATATATATATATATATATATAAATTAACGGTAATGCATTCGTTTGAATTATATACAATTAATCTGAAGTTATTACGTCAGTTGTTTTTAATGGTGTAAAACTGAACCGTTTTTAAAGCTTGCGTTTAATGCTTTCCCAGAACCACCATTAACAGATGAGGAAGACTCTGTCTCCAGGGCTACCACTGTTGCCATGGCTGTAACCAGGTAACCTGTGGTAGTTGCTATGCAAGAAGCTTATCTGTGGGCTGGATTCATTTTTCTTCTGTCACTCACAGCTACTGATTCACAGTCTTTTAACAGTGCAATACAGATCTGTATTCATGCCTAGACTTTGGGATTGTTTTAATTTAAATCCTGATTTAAACAGTGGTGATCAGCTAGGAGTGGAAATCTTCAGGTGTTTTACAGAGTTAATATAGTTTTGTTTTTAGTCGTATTGTAATTTTATTAGTATTTCGAATAGCTTTTATTTTTATATTCTTCGTTTTCATATTTATTTAGTAAAATTTTAGCTATCTTGTTATGCACTTTGCCATTTTATTTATTTTTAATATTGCTAAAATAAAATTTTGTTTTAGTTCAGTTTATGCTTATTTTCAGTTAATAAATTTTGGTGCCTCAGCTTAAACTTGTTTTGTTTCATTGATAAGACAACATTTCTAATTTGCTATTTTAAGCTCAAATAAATATTAAAGTGATTTTTTGTCCATCTTTTATTTAATTTCAGTTAACAGAAATGTTAAAACAGTTTTAGTTTGAACCTTGGTGTCTTATGATTTGATCCATTTTTAGTGGAGGGAGTTAAAACCTGATTCCAAAACGATTCTCGATGCATCTCAGTTGTTTAGCAACAGTGTAGGCGCGGTGAAGCTTGGCACAATAGCATCTATGTAAAGTGTCTACATAAGAGCTGCACAGAAATATGTCCCCGACTGTATGCTATATGTGCTATATTTTTTACCTGTGATTGTTTTTTCAGTCCGTCTGTCTTTAGTCGCGTACGGGAGGCCCACAGGCAGGTCCAGGTGGAGGACGAAGTGGAATCCAGTGACCCTCCTCTTAGGTACTGCAGTACCGCAAATAAATGTTTTTGTTGCATTACCACCACCTTCTGTTCATTAGATATATAATTTATTAAAAACAAAATATTTGTTTATGTGCCAGAAGCTTGTTACAGCTTTTTAGCAAAAAAGTCAAGTGCAAACAATTGACAATACATTTCATTATTGATTAGTTGGATATTTGAGTACAGTTCACATCACGAGCCCTCATGAACTTCACTATTTAATACCATCAGAATCTGCTGTAAAGCACTTCAGCCTCAGTTCAGTGTTGCATGGGCACGAGTGCTCCATTATAAAAATGTAAACCCTGTCTCGGGTCATTAGACTGCATAAGAATTGTCTTGGGCACAAGTGCCCTTGAATTTTTTTCTGTTGAGGCTGTAAATTGGGCTTCTGAAAATATCCAGCGTCAAGGGAACTGTAAGTAGGTTTGGCGCTGCTTTTTTCTGGTCAGGGTTGTACAAAGCTGTAGAAATAAGCATGGCCTATTTCCACAGGTTCAGGTTGTGATTAGTTGGGATCTTCCGTATGGTGCTCTCCTGGTGCTTTTGGGTTCATGTTTAGAACCATCAGCCAACCAGCAAATCCTCAGTCATGTCCGCTGTACTGATAAAATACAATCTATATAACAACTTTATGATCTTGAATTATCTGTTTTTATATAATATAATGTAATTAATTAATGTAATAATGTTTAATGTTAAATGTTATGATAATTTGCTACATATGGTTTATAGTAAAAAAATATATATATATATATATCGTCAGTAGTTTTATAAATGTGTAACAGGTTGTTGAATACTCACCGATCACAAGTATAACACAACAGTTCTTTGAAGGAAATCATTTTTAAAACGTGCATCTTTACTGTTACAATTCAAGTAGTTACAAGTATTATTTGACCTTGACTGTCATATTGTCAGTTTTGACTGTGTAAGCAGTTAATTCACCTGCTCTTTTCCAGCAGGCATCAAACTCTCCACAGCCCACCCAACACTAATAACTCAGAACTGCCCCCCAACCACCTGAGAGAGACAGCGGGCAACAGAACCACAGATGGCGTCAGTAAAGCTGTACCGCATCCGTCTCGGCATCCTCTTGGTACCGAAACAAATTCTGAGCCGCTGGTCAGTGGTCCAGCCTCCCCTGCTGGACAACAAGAGGTTCTCAGCACTTCTGAAATAGCCTCATCACGAACACCTGTTCGACAGAGAGCCGTGTCACAGCAAACTAGCGTGGATATCACCTCCATCACCAGTCCTTCCAGCAAAGTGAGGCAGTTACTGGTTGTTTTAGGCTAACTCAGGGGTGTCAAACTCAGCTCCTAAAGGGCCAGTGTCCTGCAGAGTTCAGCTCCTCCAACCAGCTCCAGAACACCTGCCCGGAGGTTTTTACTAATCCTGAAGACCTTAATTAGCTGGACCAGATGTGTTTAATTAGGGTTGAAGCTGAAGTCTATAGGACACTGGCCCTCAAGGAACTGAGTTTGACACCCGTGGTCTAAATGATGGATGCAGTGCTTTATTTTTCTCCTGGTTTGTTTGGTCTTTCAGAGAGCTGTGTCGCAGCAAACCAGTGTGGATATCACCTCGATCACCAGTCCCTCCAGCAAAGTGAGACAATTACTGTTTTTTAGGGATACATTTAAAACATAATGCAGTACTTTAAATATTTGCATGGTTTGTTTGGTATTTCAGAGAGCTGTGTCACAGCAGACTAGTTTTGATTTGTCTGGACCACATAACCTGTCCGGAAGGGTAAGTATATTAACACTAAATTAACGTTTTAAAATGACAGCCCTGTTATAAATGACTTTGACAAATACATTGTCATTAGCAGCCACAACATAACATGCCTTCATCTGTGATCACTGTGTCCTTTCAACCTAATACATATTGTGTAAAATAAAGGCTAAGCTTAAAATGAAGGTAAGCCATTTTGAAAGCAACCTAGCTTTGAAAGCATAAGATCTCACCGTCCCTTTATAGTGCTTTAAAAAGCCACCTCTCCTCCAACACACGTTCAACACACATACAGTTTCACAGGGAAGTAGCACAAGCAGCATAACAAAAAATGTTTCTGGAAAAGATCACCTAGCCTGCCTTTAAATGAGACTGCAAAATAAGACAACATTCAAGGTCTTATTTTAGTGGGAGAGAATTTGTGTTGAAGATAAAGAGCTGTAGCTAGTTAGCTCATTTGTAAGTCGCTTTGGATAAAAGCATCAGCTAAATGACTAAATGTAAATGTAGCTCGATCCTCAAGCTTTCTCTCTTTAAGGGAGAACACAACACACCCAACAGAAGCCGCCCTGATCCTTCAGTGCGCCGACATGTTCGCACCATCCAGGAAGTCCGCACGACAGTTACTCGCATTATTACAGATGTCTACTATGAGGACGGCAGAGAAGTTGACCGCAAGGTTACCCATGTAAGACATTTGAAACTTAAATTTACATTTAAATGACAATATTTCTTTTTTTACTCAACCTCAGGTCATTCTGAACCCGTATCACCTTTTTCCTCTGTGGAACACAAAAGGAGATATTTTGAGAAATGTCTCAGTGGTTTTGTGTGCATACAATGGAAGTCACTGGGTGCCACTTTTGTTAATGGAGTAAATGATGGAAGAGGATGGTCAAAAGAATGACAGATTAAAGTTAAAGTTTGATAAAGCCTCTATATATATATCCATATGACTATTTTTATAATTGCTGTTATTCAAACCTCTCCTGTATCTCTTCTCCAAGGAGTCTGAGGAACCCACAGTGGAGCGCTGTGTTGTGGATGACATCTCCCCGTCTCGCACCGGAAGTTCTTTGACACCTGGAGACCTGGCTGATGTCAGTTCACTGTCCTCAAAGGCCACATCACACCACAGCAGTGGAACCAGCAGTGTGGGCCTGGGGCCCAGCAGAATGCCTGATTTTATTATGCCACCCAGCAGAGGGGGCAAGTCTGGCAGGTAAGAAGTAGTGTGAGGTTCTCTTTTACTAACACTCTTGCATTTACTCTGTTCTCTGCTCACTGTTTGTCTGTGTAGACCAGGGTTACACAACTGAACTCAGAAAAATGGAATTCAGTTGTACATTTAAATTTTTAAATTAAAACGTTCCTCCGGGACCATGGTGCTACATAAGACATACACTACATAGACAACAAGGGATTAATTCAAATCACACGGTTCCACATAAGTGCACGTGTGCAAACTTGTGCAGACATCACAAAGAAATCAAGTGCAGACAGTTTAAAGACGTTGCAAGTGTAGTTTTATTCAAATATTTCCTTTCTCAAGATGAATTAGCCATAAATCTGTTGTCATAAACACAACATGTGGGGGATTCCTGTAATCATTAAATGATAATATCTGATTTCATTTTCCCCAACCCTGATTCAGACACCCAGTTATGTTTCCAAACCAAAACTTGCAGAGAATTTGGAAACAGTCACACTGTAGCTCTGTCTTGTGTTTGTGTGACTGTCAAAGTGCTTCCCATAAAAACGTGAGATGTTTGAACAAAATGAGACAGTGTTGCAGTTTGTATTATTTAGATCATTATAGAGTTCACCATCCTCTCATGGCTGCTGCTCCCATGCACATTTGGTCGAGGGCGTTTCAGCTGAGCGCATCCTCTCCTTGTGTGTGTTCATACTCAGCCCCAGACGGGGGGGACGACAGCAGCCGGTGGGGTCAGTGGTGACGGATGCACGGGGGTCTCGGGTCATCACCCAGCTGAGCCCCCGTGGCCATGCCCGGCGTGGAAGGCCTCCTTCCCGCAGCCCGCTGTCCAGGTGAGCGCCTGTTGGGTGGGCTTCCTGACAGGCTCCAAGACGCTATGTAGACCCCAGTTCGTTAAACCACTGTGAATGTTTATTAATCCTCTTGCAAGACCTGTTCTTCTTTTACCTGTCTTTTAAAGTGTATTAACTCAGTGGTTTTAATGAGTGGTAATGCAATGGCCATTTTCTCATCTCGTTTTCTAACCCAACCAATTCTCACTCTCAGAGGTGGAAGGGCAGGGCGGAGAGGTGGCGCCCACGGCCAGGCGGCATCATCGTCAGAGGAAGAACCATATGTCCAAATGCACACCCGAGCACCAGGCAGCCCAGTGGAGCCCAGCGCCACAAGCCACTCTGATTCTCTCAACACCACCTCCCCTGACAACAGAACTGGCACCAGCAGTTTTGTTGGGTTGCGTGTGCTGGCCAAGTGGTCTTCCAACTCGTACTTTTATTCTGGGACTATCACACAAGACCTGGGCGAGAACCGTTTCCGCCTGCTATTCGATGACAACCAGGAGTGTGAGGTACAGGGCAAGGACATCCTGCTATGTGATCCCCTTCCTCTGGAGACAGAGGTCACAGCCCTGACTGAGGAGGAGTACTTCAACATAGGTATGACTTATAGGAACACCGTTCATGTAGGCATGTTCACACCATGTATGAAATTCCAGCGCAAGATTTTGCTGAACAAGAAACAGAAAAATGACAGGAAAAAATAACTTCTTGCCTCATCTGTTAAAATGTATAAATGTAAAGACTACATAGTTTAGAGGTTTATCAATCTTTTTGTGCATTTATGTATCTTTTGATTATCAGGTGTAGTAAAGGGCCATAAGAGTCAAGGCTCTGAGTTCCTGTACTCTGTGGAAAAAGATGGCCAGAGCATGTGGTACAGAAGAACTTCTGTGATTCTCAGCATGGAACAAGGCAGTCGCTTGAGGGAGCAGTACGGACTGGGGCCCTACGAACCTTCTACACCCCAAACTATGGCTTCTGATATCAGCCTTGGTGAGTGTTTCACTGTCCTGTTGTGTTTCTGTGAAAGCCAGTTCAGACCACAATGAGCCTTATTCCGAAACAGCCAGGAGAAATACCTCATCCATCTGCAGAATAGCTTGATCTGCTGTTCTTCATAGAAGGATATATAAGGTCTATAAAGTTCACAAGGAGAGACACTTGTTTAGATTTATCCTGAGTTTTGTCCTGGAGTATAAACACTAAAATTGTTCTTTAAAGCTGCAATTTGTAACTTTTTGGTTACAAATAAAGAAAAATCAGTTATTGAGAAAATACATGACAGATCAGTGTTCAAAACCGTCTCTGTACTTTACCCCAATTAGCAATAGTATGTTTATAATAAACGTTTTTATTTATAATTTGAGGTGTTGGGTCAGATTTTGCGGAACGTATCAGTTTGGCTTCAGTTGATTTTAACGTAGGGAAAAGTACGAAAGGTAACCTGCCATTTCATGTTTCAAACAGAGATGGCGATAGAGAGGGAAACGTTACATATTGCAGCTTTAATGACTAGCTTTGGAGCTGCCTGTAAGGTGTAAAACAGACAGGGGTGAAGGTGAAGTTACAGCAGCAAGCAAGTGAAGATTCAGCATGAAATCAGTCAATATGTATGAGGTAGGCCAGCCAGGTGGAGATTAGGAGACATAACTGATGGTATCCATCTTAGTTAGCAAGTTAACTAATGTGATGTTCGAATCTGAATTACTCCAGTCTGCTTCATTGTTTTTTTCTGTAGATAACCTGGTAGAAGGTAAACGAAGACGCAGAGTGAATCCCAGTGGAACAGGAACCCCCAACCGCAGCTCCAGCAACAGCCCGAGAACCCCAGGAAAACGGAAATTCAGCGGGACTGAGGACGAAAGGACACCTACCAAGAGAGGACGCAGGGGGGGCGGGGCAAGATTGGGTATGATGCCCTTCGTAGACGGTCCTTTTTAATGCAGCAGCATGGACCAAATGATCATAAGACTTTTTAGCAGTCCATTTTATTAGCTTTTTATTGCTTTTATTTACTTAATGGTTTTGCTAAATCTGTTATTTTATTATTTTTAGCAGTATGCAAAGCACATTTTATGCATTTTGTTATCTATGAATTGATGTTCAGATACGTTGTTTGTGTGTTTTAAATGAACTCGAACACAGAATCAGTGCCTCTTTACCAATGTTTTTATTGTTGTCACCTGATGTTCCAAACCAATGATAAAATCAGTGATAAACCATTTAAAGGTGTGAATGAATGCTTTTGTTACCACTATGGAATGCAGATCTACAACTTTAAACAGGAACTGGTATGTTAAATTTTATTGTTTGTGTGTGGGTGAACACTTAACCGGTAGATGGAAGTGGTGCCTGTCTAATTCCTTACAATTCAGTACACTTTGAGCTCTTTATAACCACTCCTTGGTGTTTGGGTTGAGTGATCTGCAAGTCTCTGTTTTGTTTTGAGTGTTATTTCATTGCTCATTTAAACAGGCCATCGGACAGCTGCTTGTAACACATCTGGCAGCGGCGTAGATTTACCATCTGACCCTGATGACCTGCTGGTAACGCACGGGCCTCTCCCTGAAAACTCCTCTCTGTTCATGGGCTTCGTCTTCATGCTGACAGCCTCCTCTGAAAACGACAGAGACTCCAACCACCAGATGAGCGATAATGATGATGAAGGTAAGGAAATAAAAACAGCTTGCGTCTGCAGGTGTAATTGATTTTCAGATGTTCAACTCAAAACCCGTTTTTTCTGTTATTAGAATACGTGCAGAGTGCTCCTTATAACAAAGAATATACGGTGAGACAGCTGGAGGCCGGGGGAGGAATGATCCTGCCTGACTTTAATGAAGAACAGGTCAGCCTACCTTCAGACCAGCACTGCTCCTCTCTCTCCAACAGACTCTGCTTTATGCGCTGGTTTTAACGCATGTGTTTTCTGCATTAGTGTAAAGCAGCCTATCAGAGCCTGCTGATAGCTGACCAGCACTGTCGTACCAGGAAGTACCTGCTGTGTGTGGCAGGTGGAGTTCCCTGTGTGTCTCAGATGTGGGTGAGGGACTGCTGCCAGGAGAAGAAGCTGCTGAACTACAGGAACTACTTGCTGCCGGCCGGTCTGGGGCCTGAGGGAGGCATTGTGGAGTGGTAGTCTTGTTCATTTTCTTATCTAATATTACTTGGATGCGTGTGTTCTCTGTCATAAGCCTTGTTTTTTTGTTCTGTCAGGCATCCTCGCTGTAGCCCCTTTAAAGCACTAAAGGTGCTGCTTCTGTCGGAGGATCGGGTGGATTTGTGGACCTCTCTGCTTTCCATGGGTGGTGCAGCAAAGGTCCATCACCATAAAGAAAATGAAGACATTTCTGGTAAGCAACATTGACCTTATAGTTCAGTAGTACAACATATAGAGCTTTGTAGATGCACAGTCATTTGAGTTTAGACTCATCCGTCGCATGTATTGCATGCAGGAAAGGCAAATGTGTAGTTACCGATTCAATTTTAGAAATACCCAGTGTGCAGATGTTTGTCTCCCATGATTCACTTAAACTGCAACCAGAAGTGTTTGATAATACAGGGGTTACTGAGATAAAGTATTATTAACTGGTCATGTGATTCATTATGACAGCCATTATGTAAAAATAGCTCATTACTGGATTCATGCCAACCATTTCTCCTTTGAGTATATATTATTTGATTCATATTTGTCACTAAATGTATAGCTCCAATTAAGGCTTTAGGTGTAAATTTATTTCAAATGGGAAAAAATACATGCTGTACCTTTAAAATAATTGAGTGGTAAGTTGGCATGGTGATTGGAAAAGTTTTTTTTTGTGAATACCAGATATTCCTGCTGTGAAGTTTGATGTGGCAGTGACTGCATCAGCATGTCCATCTGAGGTCCTGAGACATGTGACCTCGAACATGCCTGTCGTCTCTCTGGATTGGTTGATTCAGAGCCTGATCAGTGGAAAGTGCCTCGGCTACGACAGCAATTCTGAATTCTGTCATAAGCAGTCTACATGAACCACAGTCCAACATCTCCACTCGTCTTTTAAACGTCTTCTGTGATTTAGTGCATGCATTTTACTGTATATAGTTTTTATTAAATAAAGCAATTGTGATTGTTCCACATGCATGTTTTATTGTACAACAGATGATTACAGTGTATTAACGTTGCTCTATATACAACTATACTGTATACATATTTACAAAGTCAAGACACGAACACAAGCACGTCATACATTAGCAATTTAAAACAGAAAACTGCTTTTAATAAGCTGAAATGGACACTGGTATGAGGTTTGTGTCCAATATCTCCAAGCTCTGCTTTAGAGTCCAAAACTGCAAGACAAAAACAACCCATTACTTTCATTTAGTATAAATCAGTATATTATACTCAGGCAGTACTCAGGCCTACCTTCCCAGCGTGCCTCCTGACTGTGTGTAGTATTTGTTATAGTCCAGTCGTAACAGTAGCTGAGCCAGATCAGAGTTTATCTGGTGGTTACGCACACTGGATAGAATCTTGAAGAGCAGGAATGACTGACGACTGAAACCCTGTTGTGGAAACACAGCAACATGCCATAGTAACACAGTCCTGATTTTAGAACCATTTCAAAAACTGATCGACACAATTAAAGCCACCTTGACGAGAATATCCAGCTGGGCTGTTCCTCTTTCATCCAGGGGCCCAAGATTCTGACTGACCAGGGAACAGAAATTGTGACAGAGATCCAGGATTTCATTTAAACAGTGGAACACCTGAAAGCAAAACAAAGTTAAGGGGTAATATCACAAAATAAATTCATATTGATCTTTTGAGATAAACGATTTCGATGTACTGGGATATTACTATTACTGTTCCTGCCGCTTAACTGGTAGAGCATTGTGGTAGCAGTGCAGAGGTCAAGGGTTCGATTCCCAGGAAACACACATTGATCAAATATTGCTTGAATGCACTTTAAGACACTTTGGATAAAAGCATCTGTGAACTGTAAATGTATTAAATCATACAGCAACTCCATAGATTATTAACTGAAACAACTTCAAAAATGACATCACATGACTGTCAACAGTCCAGTCCAGTAAGGAAAATTAAATAAAGTATTTAAATTACCTCTGTAATATTTAGCCACATAGTAAAATGCCTTTTCCGAACACTTGAATTATAAGATGCAGAGAAGTTTGTTCTGGACACTCACTGGTTTGAGCAGAATGAAAGACTGTGCAAGAAGATTGCTGAGAAAATGGTCGTGGGCCAATCGGATGCTCTCAAAGTCTCGCGTGGAGTTGATGTGCTGTAAGAGCTGTGAGAACTGAGACTCCAAAACATCCACCTGATGAAGAAAGAAATGCTGGATGAATTACCAACTAAAAAAACAAACATATTTTGTAAGAGACAATGAGATGATGCAAGACGATGCACCTGCAAGTAATACTGAAGGTTATCCACTAAGAAGGCCATATGGTTGCGAAGTCTCCATTTAACTGCATCTGTCTGGTTTGATTTAAGATGCTTGCGCTGCATCTGCAGGGCCCAGCAGTGCTGCAGCTCTGACTGTACTCGTCGCACACTCAACAGGTAACGGAACACCACGTTATACCTACAATGAATCGAAACTCAGCACGATATGACAGACTGCTGTGTTAGTACACTCTGAATACATAGAAATAAGAATATTAATAGCTAATAGGGAGGAATGGCTTACTTTTCCAACACAGCAGGGGTGAAAAGAATATGCAGGGGCCATTGAACCCTGTAAGCCAATCCCAGCGCTGCCCAACCAGTGGGCGGAGCTTCACGAGGAGAAGTCTCCTGTGGAGGAGTGGTGCCCTCTCGATTCCCAGAAGCCTCTGCAAGCGAAGTGATCCAATTATGAAATGTATTTAATACGTGACTGTGAATATATTTAATGTTCAGGTAATACCTTTGCCTTCCTTCCCTTGGTAGTCTATAGTGAGGTGCAGGAGGGGCAAAAGATTGTCATCGTCTAGCAGAACTTTGTGAGCTGCTTGCTGAAATGCCACATTGACATCTAAAAAAAATATATAGCAAATTATGAATAATAAAAGAAAAAGGAACAAAGATTTTGGAGAGGCTCATATGATACACAGAGAATGTTATAAATACCGTGTTCAGTCACGGCAGATGGTGGAGTTTTTAACATTTGTTGAGCGAGGTCAATGAAGACCTGGTACAATTCACCTCGCCCCAACAGGTAAAAGTCCTTTATGATCTATGTCAAAAATGCAATAATTATTGTAAAAGCAAACAAGTGTGCACCATGTACAGTACATCAGGAATTTGCTCTTTATTTACCTTGAGCTGTCCCAAGAGATCAGATTCTTCCACCATTAATGTCCATAAATGCTACAGGAATAAAAAGAAACATAATTTCATCTCAACACCTGCGCATGTTTCGGTTGTGCTGTTAGTGTGGCTGAATCTCACCCCAAAATAAAAAAACACATTTTTTTTGTTATTTTCTTAATACTTTGATTTTGGGGTAAAGCATGAACTGTGTACAGGCTTTGTGAAACTCAGTCAGTAACACAACTTCACCAACCTCAGCAACGGTGCTCCGAACACCATCAACAAGATTCTCAAAGTCAACCAGACTAAAGAGAGGCTGCTGTTTGAGCCTGTGGAGCTCTGCAGCAAACATGTCCTCCTGATGCTTCAGAATGGACCCTGAGCAACCGCATGGGGGCAGTGTTAGTCAGCAAAACAAACGCCAACATCTGAACGGCTGCTTCCGAACACTCACCTGCTCGGGATGGGCTCTGATTGTGATTTTCAAACATCTGCACAGACTCCCCCACAAAGAGGATTTTTTCAGCTACTCGGACAGGGATGTATGAGGGCAGCATCTCCACACGCAGCGAGAACTGTTGCAGGGAGGGAGCGAGCATGTTTTCTTCCTCGATCAGTCTCTGCAGAGTGAACAGTAATGAACAGATGGAATCACAGAAAATGTATCAAGTGGTACAAAAATGACTGTTTTTGTAGCTCAGTTGGCAGAGTATGGCGCTAGCAACGCCAACGTGATGCGTTCGATTCCTAGGTTATGCATTTACTGATTAAAGCCTATAGCCTGAATAAAAGCATCTGCTAAATGCATAAATATAAATACATTGTCAGTACAGATTAGTTACACTGAATACCATCCGTGGTAAAAATATTAAGATGTATGGTGCCAGTCAAGCAATTGTCATAGAAATGAAGAGTTAGCATTTCTAATGGATGGATTTCTTCAGAATCAGAAACATTTTTGTTTAGGCACCACTCAAATCAGACACATATATGGAAATTATACATATACACATATAAAGTTTTTAAAAAATCAACACCACCACTGGGCCAATCACAAGACCCGGCCTGAACCACTGAAGCGATTCTTTGGAGTGATATTCAGGTCATTTGTAACTCACCAAATCCTGCAGTTCACGGAGCTGTTTTCCACTCAGCCCGCCGATACCCAGGTCCTCCTCCTCCTCCTCTTGGGAGGCTGCGGCTCCGCCCGCACTCGGGCCCTGCTTGACAAAGAACTCCTCACTCTGATCCAGCAGCAGCCCGTGTAGCATCCACGCAGCCAGCTGCTTATACATCACACCATGGCACACTGCAAGTATCCTGAAAAAACAGACACTACCATTAGCGCTGTAAAAATAGAAGCGTGTGTCTCACGATCAAGCAAAATGTGCAATGAATGACTGTGTGTTTTGGAGCTCACTTCTCTAAGGCCATCCTAACAGGAGGCAGACCTCCACAGCTGTGCTTGTAAACTGTCTCTAGGATCTGGCAGCCATGAATCTGTTGAAGGCAAGTGAAAGAGGAAAATGTTTGCAACCCTGTTCATTTACTAAAAACTGGCGACACCATATCAAGGAGGCATCCTACTACCAACCTTCTGAGATTTTATGGTCTCCACGACAACCATCACAGACGGGAAGAGAAGCTGAAACTAAGCAAGATAATAAATAACTTTGGGTTAGACATATACAGCGGAGTTCAAATGTCTCAGTCCGCATAAAAGATCTGGCATTCGAAATCTGATTTCAACATAGAAAGATTTAGAAAAACTTACAGAAAAGAATATATTTAAGCTCCTAATTTCTAGAAGGCCAATCAAATAATACAAATAATTTTTGTATAATTCAAAGGCGCTTCTGTTACCTGCTCCAGCATGTAGTTTACATGTGAAATGGAGAGGTGTGGATCACCGAGAAACTGTCAACAGGAAAACGTAAAGACTTTAATATTATCTGCAAATATGACCATGAAAGCAATATATGACTTTTAAATTCCAAATGTAAAACCTCTTTTTCAAGGTCCAGTAAAGCTTGTCGATAGGGCTGCAGCACAGAGTTCAGCCCTGTGCAGAAAGCCCTCAGGTAAATGCCATGAAGCCCAGACTGACTCGGCTGGGTGGAATAATGCTCCTGAGAGACACAGCAGAAGTACAGTGAAACTTCAGAAACATGTCGTCTGAATCACACGTCTGCTTCATGTTATCTGCAAAATGGCTGCAGAATAAAGACTGTTCACCTGTTGGTGGACGTGACCCGTGTGTTGCTCAATGAATTCAGTAAAACGCATATAGTCGGTTCCCATTTTGCAGAGTCGATTGAGGACGCTGGTTTCACTGGGATGGAGGAACGGCAGATCCTGGGAAACCTGTTATTAGCAACACTGTTTAATCCATCTAATGTCATACTGGCATAACACTGACAAAGCTGAGTGACATGTAATATCACGGTATTACTGTTTGATAGCATTACCGCTGTACCACGGGAAGTCGTTTTATTCTGATATGTCATATTAAATCATCCCTTTAATACCATTTAAATCGACACAATTTTTACGTCAATTTATTTTACTTTATCATTATGTACATTATCATATTATTTATTTCTGTACTGTTAAAATTCCGTCAACCTGTAATATAACTACACAGATACAAATGCATCATTACATGCATACATGCATCATTGACAGCACTGCCCAGAAAACTGCACAAAATACCTGCAATCCATTCCGTTTATTCCAAGTAAATATGGTTCCTGGATACCCACTTAAAGCCAACAGTAACTCGTGGATCATTTTCCTGGCACTGACAGCGAGAAAGCGATTTCAGATGAACAACACGACAACAGAAATACAGGTAGAAACTTCACATAATTCACGTCATTAATTTTCTCCCAGCGCCAAAAGCCGCGTCGCATGTTGATGACGCACACCCGAGCGCGACCAGGGAAGTGATCCACCAGCTCCACTTAAACACTTGAAGTAATATTTTAATATTTACAACCGATGAGGAGTCAGCCGACGAAATCATTTTAGAGGTAAACAGTGTTTATTTTCGCTCAACGATCTGTTGTAAAGTAGTTTTTTTGTTTTCTTTGTTGCTTGCTGTTTTATTTAGCAGTGTGTCAGCGACTGTTTGCTCTCTGTGAAATAAAATTAAAGTTGTGATTAGAGTTACGTCAGTCCCTGCTGGTTTGAGCAAGGCGGCGATCTTGGTGCAGATCATCTCATCTTTAGCAGGAATAACGTGATCACTATATACTATGTCGGCGTAATTATAATAAGGTATGAAAGTGATTTCACGCTATGAAAACAAGCATCAAACTACCTTTAACATTTACCACACTGAACTACATTCATCGCTATATACTGATTATATATAAGCTGTTATGTACAACGCTACATTGCCAGCCACTGACGAACTGTTTGTTTTTCTATCGCTGGGTAACATGCTTCGATTTTTACACCCTCATAGTTTACCAGTCTTTTAATACACCGTAATTATTTTCTAAACACACACAGGATGGACACACATTCTTATGAACTTATGAACTGAGCGTAAGCTGAGAGTTTTAACTTTCGTTATTCTGCATGATTTTAGTGATGGCGGCGGGGAGAGGAGAAGATATTGTTTCAGAGTTCCTCAGTCAGAATCCTCACCTTGAAAACTGGGTGGAATCGTTAAGAGACCATTGTGAGACAAACAAGCAGTGGCACGCCAGAAGAGAGTTTGTCCTGCGCAACATGGAGGTCTTTCCCACCATCCAACCCGGCTCTTCAAGTCCCAGCTTGGACAGGCTGCTCTCTCTGTCCATGGCCTGGGCCAACCATGTGTTTCTGGGCTGTCGGTAATGGTCATATGATGCATTTCGATCGTTATTTGGATATTTGTATGTTTGTACAAATGTGTTTGTTAAAACATCAGTGGCGACTGTGTGGTTTTTGCAGATACCCAAAACACATAATGGACAAGGTGAAGGAGATGGCAGAAGGAATAACTGTAAAGGATGCCCCTCAATGGAAGACCAGAGATGAAATCATGGGCAAAGCAAAAAGACCTGCCGACTCGGGTAAAATGCATAACATTTGATGCCATTTCATCTATAATTAATGTGGTATAGAATATAAAATACATTTTACAATGGATCTGCATTATAAACTGGATAATTCCTTTCCTGGATTCTGATTGTCTAATACATTGTTCCATTTGAGCAAATGTATAAAACATTTTCTGTATACATTTTCTGTAATCATGGGAAAAGCAAAAAAACCTGCTGACTCAGGTGAAATGTTATCCCTGATGTCTGTTTTTTAAATCTATAATTAATGTAATTTAGTTCAGGTAATATAAATGATAAAATACATTATAAAACATAAAATGGATAATTATTGTCCTGGATGCTGATTGGTTCATACACTATTCTAAGCAAATGTATAACATTTTTCTGTATTTTGCAGCAGGGGATGCTGACTGCCAGGTGAAGAAAAC
This sequence comes from Botia almorhae, assembly GCA_036877575.1. NCBI lineage: Eukaryota > Metazoa > Chordata > Actinopteri > Cypriniformes > Botiidae > Botia > Botia almorhae. The sequence continues at coordinate 20,650 of JAZGTJ010004710.1, forward strand.
CAAACCTAATGATACAGGCCTTAAAGGTCCTGTAAGGAGTGCTGGGCATGCAGTGAAATCAGGTCCTCCAGCAGGGGCTCCTGCAGAACACCAGCCCTTTTTTAATCGACTCTACAAGGCCGTTGCCTGGAAGCTTGTGTCTGCGGGAGGCTTCGGCCCCAACCTGGAACATTTCGAGATCCTGCGCAGTTGTGTGGAGTCATGCAAGGATGCTCTTAACTGTGTGTTTGTTCCACTCAAAGACATTCCTGACTTGCCTTCAGGACGTACCCAGAAAGAGGGGCAGGTGTGTGAACTGCGCTGCCACACCGTCTACATGGGTACCGGTTACGGACGTGATGAGTGTGCCGCTAGAGCAATGGCCTCCAAAGAAGCGCTCAAGGTTTTTCAAGGGAAGAAAGTGACAGTGAAAGTGTGTCGCCGCAGGTTCCAAGGACGAGACGTGGAAGATTTGGTTCTGTTAGATGAACAGCCCAGGGGTCAGGTTTTTCCCCCAGCTCTGAGCTACCCTTTTCAGGAAGACCAGTAAAGCTCCATTCTGTCAGAGTGGTATCAGGGTTATACTGTATATTTTTGGATTCAGCTGTAGCAGCCATGAAAATTCCCCTCACTGCAGTTCCAGAAAGTTTCATTATTTTACTTTTTCAGAGTTAATTCATGTTCTGCACAAGGTTACAGTCACTCAGAACGGCATTATGAAAAAGACACAGTTGGTTTATTTTGTGGTTTGTGAAAGGGACCTAAAATAGCAGCAGCCATTTTTTTTAAATAAGCCTAACTTTATTGCTTTAAAACCCTTTTTTAATTTTTGGTTGCCAGATTTAGACAGTGGTTATTAGGGTTGTGTTATACACCCAGTTTATCTCATTGTAAAAAGGTTGGATTTGTTGGAATTTGTTTGGAAAATGCTTTAAATAAGCTGCTGTTTTAATTAGTAAGATTTGTTTTATTTATTGCTAAAACATAACAATAGAATATATTAGTTTATAAATGATGAAAATTGCCAGTGAAGTATTTTAGTGTCCATAGACTAAATTTCCAGTTTATTCCTCAAGGCTATAACAATTGTTAGCAATGTACATTTTATAAAGGTTGTGTTCATTTTGATTTTCAAGGACAAATATAAAACTGTTTTCCTTGCACCAACCTTTTCAAGGATCAGATTGTAATTCACTTGTTAGCTTGATATTCAGCTTTAATGTGTATTCTAATTATTTTGCTTAATGTGACTAAATTGTTTTGCCTTTCTTTGACATTTTCATATATTAAGACATCTTAAAACCACTTTACTGGTCATACACTGTCACAAAAGGTGGTTACGTTGTTGTTGTGGACCTTTGGGCAGATTTGTTGTCAAGTATTAAATAAAAACTGCAGTCTGTTTAAACAATGTTAAATGTGAAAGAAAAGTACTTGGAACCAGTGGAGTGTAAATGCTTGGCTTATTGTAGTCTAAACTGTGGAGACTGTTAGGCAGTTTGCTTGAGTGTTAAGTGGGGTCCAGCTGCTTGTATCCTATTATACTGCATCATACTCATAAGATTTTCATAAGATCATGTGACACTTAAAAAGAAAAATTTCTTTATCCTGCTTTTTCCATTATTGATTTTATTTTTATTGTAGTGATTTTTGAAAATAAAACATGCTCACTATTTTGGATCAAAATAAACTCTTAAAGTATGTTTTTTGTTAAATCACTATTTCTTCTATAGTGTTCCTGTAGCTCAGTTGGTAGAGCATTGCGTTAGCAACGCAGAGGTTGTGGGTTCTAAACCCAGGGAAGCACACGTACTGATAAAATGTATAACTTGAATGTAAGTCGCTTTGTATAAAATGCATATTCACCTTAATTCTTCATAACTAATCAATCACGTTTTATTCCAGATCTAATTGTTTGCCTGAGTGAAAGATACATTTTTAGGCCCCTTAACAGAGCATTAAAAAGTTTTTTATTATTCATTTTGTATGCATAAACAACAAGCCTCGTGGTTTTTTATGTCACCTATAATGATAAATTCCTCATACATGGTAGTAGTTTGAATAGAAATTGTGTTCTGGTTGATTGTGTTTACAGCGTCTCAGTGGTCATTTATTAATCTCGTATAAAAACAATGAGCAGATCTAATTCTGTTACCCTAAGCAAATGAAAGTTTTATTACATATCACATACAGCTTTGCTCACATTAACATCACATGTAATCAGCTTCCTTCCTCTCCAGACCTCTAAATGCAATTTCACAACCAAACGAATAACTTGAATAATGAAAAATCATTGTTGTCATGACACCAAATGCCCTGTTTGATTGGGTTTGTTGAAAAAGTACTTCTAGGAATTTAGACCCAGCATCTGCATCCGGTATGCAGAGATGTTTGACACATTTGAAATCTCTCTCATGGGCGCCTTGTTAAACGTGGCGTGTACAGTCATATTACAGAACTGTTAACGTGGTTAAAACGTTGGATACATTATATCTCATTATATCTGTTATAATTTTATTTATGAAAGCTCTTTAGTTGGTTTTGTAACTGTAATCAGGTCTCTGTGAGACAGTGATGTGATCTAAAGACACAGTACAAACATGCACATCCCAGAATTCTCTGTGCTCTTCTGCTAGACGTGTAAAACATTAACAAACATAAATAACTCTAATAAGGAGTGAAAGCACGCATTTGAGTTTAGACCTTGACTGACATCTCTGGAAATTTGGGTGTGTTTTGCTGCTTGGCTGCATTCTGGACTCAGTCTGTCAGGCAGAAGTAATCACGGGACAGTCTGTACCATCCCTGCACTTTTCTCATCTGCTCTTATGAGTCAGAGGCTGTAATAGAGGGAAGTCACATGTCTTCTTTATACTTTAAGCTTGAGGAACACATGCAGATGTGTGTTGGGCACGCCAATTAAAATGGAATTAAGCATACTGAGGCGAATTGTCATTTTGTTAAATGCCAACGTAAAACCCCCTTTATTTTACCAGACCTTCTCATATTACTGTGGCTTGATATCATATTTCACCCATGTTACACCATTTTTTTAATTTACAGAGGACCTATTTTAAATTCATTACAGTTAACAGTGTACAGTTAACAAATGTAAGTTAATGTTATTAATGTAAGTTAATGAAATATAAGTTAAATGTAATTTGTTTTCCATTTTCAATGGCAATAAATAGTACCGATATTTCTAATACCATAGTATGTTTTTATGTGCAAAAAAAAACAATCATTTAAATACCATCATGATACTATGAAACAAAGACTGCCTTAGAAAACAAAACACACCATTTATTTAGGTTTCAATACACATAAAGAGCAGCAAATAATTGGACAATCTTTCAAATTCATCTGTTCTTCTTATAGCACGTCATAAAAATAGAAATAATGTAGAAATATCTGTAGTATCTGTGTTCATGTTTTATCTTTATCTTTACAAGCACTTCAGCAAAAAGTAATTGCAAAACGCTCCACGTGGACAATCGCACATTTTGCCAATTCGTGATCCTTTCCTGATGGCGCATTGCTCCCCAACGTCGCACTGATGTGAAAAACAGAGCATCGGTGTTAGTCTGCATGCCGAAACAGTTAATTTACCAAAGCAATCCATTGCAATCATTTCATGCATAGTGGGATGGAAAAAACAAACGGGAGGAAATGCAATCGTGATTTGTTATGTAATAGGTAAATTTAATCTTTAGAAAACACGCTCATTGCAATAAATCTGATCTTATCTAATTGAGTCGTTTCAGGTATTAAACAGTGAAACACTGGTTTAAATAAAATACTGCATTCAAATCTGGTTTTGTCGGCTAGCACTCACTGTGGGAACGCGCCCAAACTTCTTTTCCCAAAGTGAGATCCGTTTTGTTTGCAGTTTCGCCAGAACTTCGTGTAAAGCCCCGAGCTGTGAACAGGTTCACATGTAAATTGATGCGAGAAAATTCATTTAAAAATCTTTTAAAATCTTTAAAATAACAATAAAGTAATAAAGTGACAAAAACTATTTACCACGCAAGACCGACGATTGCGCAATACTTACAAGCTGCTTTTCGTTGGTCAGATTTGGGTCCTTTGGGTAGAAATCTCTCAAGGCTCTCGTTTCGAAGTCAGATTCTTTGTCAAAGTCATCCATTTCAGCACCATGAGCAAAGGATAGCAGCACAGCGCATGCCATCGCTGTTGTCCAGAGTTTGTAGCTCTCCATAGTCAAAACCAAGATTGAGCACGTCCTTTGCACAGAGACTTAAGTTATCATACACTTCCCGCTGTCCAATTACCTTATATCTGCTCCACTAAGAGAGCACTCACTTCTTTTGCTCCACCTTATACATTGATTTTGCTACATGCGTAATAAGGACGCCAACGATGACTCACCGCGTAAAAGTTGGCGACTTTCTATCCAAAACAAGAGAGAAACAATCTGAGGGTGCAAATATTGTTACTACATTTAAGGCTGAAGATTTTTTACGTCACTGATGTTTATGAATTATTATGCACTAATATTATTATGAGTTGTTATATTTGGTTTTTGTATTGCTTTCACGTAGATTTTAAAGAGATGTGATTTGTTCCCAATGTGCACTACATTAAATGACTTTTTATGAACTGGCTCTGAAGCTTGGATTTATAAACCCTTAATCCACAGTTTTGTTTCATATGTTGTTTTATTGTAACACATAATGTTGTGTTTGTTTGTATGTTTGTATGTATCTTTGTTTAAGGTCTCTCATTTCAATATAATATTCTTAGAATTCAATATTCATATTACATAGAAATGAATGTAGAAATCAATTATTTCTGTTTATTGCTAAACTGTATTAATAAACATACAAAAAATGTTAATGAAACAATAACAAGAAACATTTTGAATTTTATGCATGATTTTATAGTGATAATCACATATTTAACTTATTTAATCACATATTAACATATTTAACACATATTTGGCATTCCATTCCCAACCATTCCCAACTACATTTTTCCAGCATGTAGGTAAACATATAAGAAACCTTTTTAAACACCTTTTATTAGCAAATAAAATATGTTAACAATTTTAAAACAACGTATTGTTATTAAATCTTACAGTTGTGGGAAATGTAGGACTACACTGTGCCAAAATCCAACAAATTACCTTTCTGAATATTGTGTGCTGCCTTTATTAACCTTTCAAAAGAACATTAGATAGCTTGGAGGGAACAAATCTGATATTTTGTTATAAAATATTCAAGATAGGTCAAACAACAAAGACAGTGTCACTCCTAATGCATTTTTTTATAAACACTATGTCTACCAGTAGGTTAAGTATACAGAGACATTTTCACTGGACAACAAGAGAAAACTCATTGGCAACAGTCTGGCGTAGAAGATGTTTACACTTTTTTGCCTAATAATCCCATTCTGAGCACAGGAAGTGGTAGTATGTGGTTCGCTGCTGATAGGATGCAAAGCAAACCTTCACTTTGATCATGTCTGAGTTGCTTCAGTGTGATATTTTGTCAGCTAGAAGCAGAAATCCAATCCTTCTGACTGCTCTGTGGGTTGCATGAGTCATATCATCCCAATTACCGCGTGTATTATTGCTGGTCAGAAACGTTTCCCTTAGCGCACACTCGTACCTGTTTATTAATACGTTTACGTCAAACGTGCACTATTTTTATCTATTCCCAGAAAAATTATTCCAATTTGTCCAGGCGGATAGTTCATAAATATGCATATCGTTTAAATGGTTTAACGTTAGCGAAATATTTCGCTTTTTTTACGGTCATTAGACACGTAACTTTTTTCGCACTGCTAAAATAAGGTCCTGAGGGTGTCAATCCTGTCATAACAATGTGGACGATTTCTGAAGAGACGATTACTGGGTGGGACAGCTTTGCCACAGAATGTCAAATCCAGAGCAAGTGTTAGAATGGCTGAGAGCAACAGAACCTAAAATACACACTGGCAGTTGTGGTAAACCGAGCATAGGCATTGCTTGTTGTACTGTTGTGCATGTAGACTTCATTCACAATTTGACTTGACAGTTTATAAATGGCAGTTTGCCGCAATTTCCCGGCACGGTAAAGGTTTGCCACCCTCTAATCAAGTCTGGCTCTGATTTAAGTGGAAGAAACCTCCCGTGCAATACCTTCAATCAAATAGGAGACGTTTGACAGCCTTTAATATTAAAACTCTCACTATCAAGTTCCCATTAAGATAATTGGCCTTGATAAAAACAAAGCTTCCCTGAGCCACTGAAGGAGGCTGTTTGTGTATGGCAAAGTGGGTTTAGGGCTTTGAAGGTAAATCTCAAAGTCGAAGCAATAGTGTGGGAGTGATCGGAATTCGTTATCTTCCAGGTTTATTTATGTATTCCCTCAAACACTAACAGGATCCTGGCATATTTGTTTTGAGTTCAAAGATGTTTGAATTCTCACTCCTTCGGACAGCTTTTCAATGATCTTCCACCCTTTACCTATCTTGTGAATCCCCTTGAGAGAATCTGGTTACCTGCGCTGGAATAACCTTCTGTTAAAATTGATTTTGTGTGGGTGTGTGATTTCTCTGTGCCTTCAGGTGATTCATCTCAGTGTATTATTGGTCCTTTTGTGTCCTTCATTTTGTTTAAATTAGTTTGTTTACGGACATACTTATTTATACAAGTGTGATATCAAGACAGTGGAAACACATATTAGCACATATTTTTGTCATATATTCGTAACCATGACTGTTCATTCAGATGCAGTATGACTCAATATATTGGACGTAACATCTGCGCTGTAATATAAGCTTGCAGAATGTCATATCCCATCTTCTTCAGCAGTAACAGATCATTAAAGTTGCTCTATCACAAATGGTTTCAGCAGCTGAAAGTCGGAGGACTAAAAATAGGTTGGAAGAAGAAAACGAGTTTTTTACAGTCATATCAAACCTGATTTTGGCTGTGAAAAGATACTGGAAGAAAGCCAGGCAGTTTCAGGCGGGCGTAAGGGAGCTGAGGAGCTTCAGCATGGCAACAGGGGGACTTGCCAACCCACAGCTGCATCTGAACTGTCAATTACTCAGAGGCTGCAACACTTTACCAGAGCGCCAGAGGTCCCTCGTTAGTGCCAGACCCTCATTTGTCAACGGAGCAACACAGACTCCCCATTATATCAGAGGGTGGGGCTGAGACCCAAATCACAAAAGCATGAACGCTGGAGGACAACAAACAACACTTAAATTTCCAAAACCCCAAAATGGGGATGATAAATGGGACCAGAGACAGATAATAAAGCTGTGAAGTGGCCAGTGGGTGATGTTGGATGTCAGCACACTAAGAGAAACTGAATCAGGTCATCTCATTGAGTAGCAAAGATTAACTCATGTGTCAGTGACAGTCACTCTCCAGTCCACTGATTGCACGTATCATTAGACCAACAGCAATGGCTTCGCTTATTAGTGAGCCCCCCTTAGACACGTCTAATAGTGTTCCGAGATCTGTCAAAGGAAAGCACTGCCACAAACTGCCACTGAGCCCAGATGAGAACAGTGTCAGCTGGGTTTTGTGAGATTGTGTTGTGATTGAGCGAGCTTTTTGTATCAGCACATTTATGTATGTTTATGTATCAACACATTATGTTGTATTTATTATGTCTCTTAAATGTTAAATGTCTCTTAAATTCGATTAAACCTTTTAAAAGAGGTGTAATAATAGATTTTTTATTAATTTCAGAACTGTATTTTCAGAAAAATAATTGTCACAGCAAAAATGTTTATTTTACAATTGTCTCTTTTTTTCTAAACTTTATATATGTTTTAATCTACATAAGGAATCAACTGAATTGGTACATCTTTGACTAAATTTTACGTTTAAATGCTGCTATTTTAAAAAAACGAATGGGCGTGTCTTATGTTACACATCTTAATAATCTGTGCTTTATGGGTGACATGGAAGCTGCCTCACTTCTATCAGGAAAACAAAGCAAGAATAGAAATCAAACGAGCTGGTCAATTGCAAAACAGGAGAGCATTACAAGTGATTGTGGGTCTAAATGAGGGAAAGAATGATAACTAACAGAACAACAGCGTGAACAGATGTGACTGAGCTTGATTGATTGCCGAGACCTCTTCTGAAATGTCATACGATAGGAGAAGATTAAAGGGGGAGTACACAGAGCAAAGCAAAGTGTACAATACGACACTTTAAATAACACAGAGCAACATTCTGTTCTTACAGCTTTTGCTGGGGATTTTGCTGTCAGCTGTGCTCATGTCTCTCTTGACAGTTTTTTCATGCTTCCTGTTAAAGTGGATTAATAATTAAACCTCCCCATTTCCATCTTTGCTCCTGTTGCATCAAAAAGAGCAGCGTAGCCTTTGAAGCATGAACAAACAGCACTAACGTCTTATTTAACGGTGTTAGTATTTGTCTTTAAAAAAACAGTCTTTACAGACGACGTCTCAAATGCATATCGCATTGGTTGTATTTATTCTACCAAAGAGCCCCATTTGAGTTCAAACGCAGCAAGTAAATGCTTTTCTATGCCCGTCCATCCACTGCTTTTTGCCCGGGGCAAAAGCATCAGTGATTAATTGTTGGAAAGGCTGTCTGCGCACCGGGGTCCGCAGTCTGAGATGTTGTGCGTCACTGTGAGGTAATTAGGGGTCTCTGAAAAATCTGCCTCAACACTTCCCTGCCTACAAAGCTTTATTTATGCTTGATGAGGAGTTGCTTATCTCTGTAATTGCACCGTATAGCTATCCTGTGTGGTGTTAACCTTTATAATATTGCCTAATGCCTTCGCTTGCATTCCGCCCACTCTCTCCAAATCCTTTTTAAGACATCTTTAGACTATGGTAAACAAAACAAAACAAAACACAGCAGGCTGGGGAGGACAGGAAAAGCCCAGAAACACAAAAGAGAAAATTTTCCCCTCCTGCACAAGAATACAGTGTCAGAAACCTTTTGTTTAAAAGTTGCATTAAAAGAAAGCTTTGTCACTTAAACAGTATTGTCATCAATTTTATACAGGTTTCCCTCTCATTAAATGTGACCACTGACTAACTAAACCAGACATTCTCTGACCCAGCAGCTCTTTTGAACATGGGGTGGGGCAGGATGGGGTTGTCTAGTTACATAAGAATGTCTGCCCTGTGTTTTTGGAGGTGTATTCTTGGCCCTCTAAATAAATAAGCACTTAAATTAAAGCAGGCAATTATGTTCAGAAGGTACACAG